>CM056381.1:12686296-12946669 GCA_029718625.1 Synaphobranchus kaupii | reverse complement strand
AATTGAAGCTAAATGCAACAATGATGTCAAAGAAAGACTATTTCATTTGAGCATGATGATTTTTTTTTTTTTAAATCTCAATTTATCCATTATATGGCTTTCTGTTTTAATCATCTTGGCGGTATAAATTGTATAACAATATTTAAGAATACATTACAATGCAGACATAGACCTGCATTCAATCAACATTTGTCCTTGACATTGACAAAAAAAAATCACTTTGCAGTTTTTCTTTACAAAGCGATTTTGATTATGGTTGACTTTGGCAAACTGTGTTTTTGAAGAAAAATGCTAATAGTTCATATTCAGTTTTGAATCCAATTCAGGCGCCAGTGCGATTCAATTAATGCTATAGCCTTTCATCGACTTGTACTTGCTTCAAAAATATTGTATGTTATTCAAGTGTATATTAATAGCATTCATTTAAATTCTAACAGAATATTCACAAAGATATTAGTGTTTGATCGAATTACTGCAATTTCACAGTCCTCAGACTAAGCTGAGATCTGATGTGTTTTTTCCTTTGATATGATTAAACACTATTTTTCTACCACTAAGTGTTTGGGAACAGATCAGTTTACCTTAACTGCAGTTAAAGTAAACATATGAATAGGTGTCCTTCAACCACCAGATTTAGCTTGAAAAACAAAATAATTCCTTTATGGTTTTCTGATAAATGCTTGTACTTGCATATATTTTTGTACTCAATGCAAAAAAAGTCAAAAGGACATTCAAATTGATTTATCATGCATGTGAGGAATACCACATATTACACCCATATCGGATCAAATTTGTGATTATTTTAACTTTTTTACACCAGGAAGGAAATTTTACTCCTAAACCAACACAGGTATAAATAAGGAATCGATCCCCACAATGCTCTGTAATGTGTCACTGAAATTGAAGACCCTGGTGCTAAAAGTACTGAAGGCACATTTTTAGACAAATCAAGTTGAGCATAGAAACATGTTGTATTTGTTTAGCTAAGTCCACCCTATAAATATTGTTAACAGAAAAGGTGCCTAAGCAATGCATAAAAACAGCAAAACATTTAATGGCTGATTTTATGGATCAATGATATTTTTGGATTTGATTTTCTCAAAATAGATATTTTGTGACTTCAGTACTTTTAGCACCAGGGTCAATTCTGCTTCACATGTAACCGGGGATTTCAGCAGATAAATACAGTATGTTTCAAAAAGAAGCCATTAAGACAGAAAGGAAATCCATGTCATTATCTTCTATGTCGACTGTTTCATAGACCCCCCCCCCCCCCCCCCCCAAAAAAAAAAAGAATATTATTTTATCGTTGCCTACTCATTGGTGTTTCCTCCTGGAGCCCAGTTTGTTCCCATGTGAATCATTCTTTTATCATTGTACTTGTTTCATTAATTTTACTAAGATGGGGCATATTCTTTTTCAACATGGCCTATGTAAATTGTATTATTGTATGTAGTTAATTTCATTCCTATGGTATAGGCAGTCTATACATTACGTGCTCATCGGATTGAATGTATACTGTCATTACCTGTTCTGTCTATTTAAACCCCGTATTTCCCTCACATGGGTGTCTGCCTGACAAAGACCATAGATATGGAACCATAGATATGACATATCATGTAATGTAATAGTAATTTGTAATTCTGAAATGGAACAATTTGGCAGCCATCTTACCAGAGGTGCATTCAAATTCAGCGAACAGAGCTGAACCTGCGTGGCAAACATGTTTTCTTTGAACGTTTAATTTGAACGGCTTTTTAAGAACGTTCCAAATTGTTTGCATTACCGGCATCTTCAATTGAAATCTCCATCTGGGAACAGATTTCCCTCAGTCCAGCATCCATTTTTGTTCGCCGCAAACTACCTTTTCAGACTGTTCGCTTATGTTTGCAAACGTTTGCGGCGAACACAAAGCTAACGGAAAAAAGTTTGAAATAGTTTGCAAACGTTCGCAAACGTTAGCCTTGTTGAATGCACCTCTGGGTACAGCTATAATAGGAACCTATGGCAAAGTGTCATGTACTTTCTAACCCACTGTGATGTCATAATCAGGTCTCAGAAGCCAAATAGCTGATGATTGGCTCATAGATATAAAACCACTGGCCACCATCTTACCTGGGTACGGTCTCAAAAATTGTGCCACTAACTATGACATATGTCACATCTATGGTTCTATATCTATGACGAAGACCTTGTTGGTCGAAACGTTTTGGGATGTTATCGTTTCAGTGTGCAGCTATTCTTTCTTTTTTACTTTTAGTTGTCCTTTTTGGCTTGCACCTGATCCCATTTTGGGTTGGATGTGACCACTAGCCTACTGCCTTTGCTTTAAAATGAAGAGGGACATAAAGAAAAAAGACCAAGAAGGTGACTCAAAGCAACGTCAAATAAACTGCATTAATCCCAACAATCTCAAGGTTGATTTACAAATGCTTGCTGCCTCCAATTCAACACTTTCCCTGGGATTTGAAAAATCCGATTGAAAATCTTAATAACTTCGCTTCGGAATATCCGATTTGAAAAAAGAAAGTGGAAGGTCTATATTTTACTAATATACCAATAACTCAAAATTGACCTCTTGCCCAATTGTGCCTGGTTTTGACATACCGCGTCACAAATATCCTTTTCAGTTGAAACTATTTCCTATGGCAATTGCAACTTGAGACCACTGCAGTTGAAGAAAGAAGTACCGGCACATCACTGTACCAGATGCATTGGAGTTGAAGTGTATTTTCTTGTTTTAGACTATGAAGGAAACTACCTCATAAAGCCTAAATATCATCCATTTTAAATGCATGAACATTTTTATTTTTCACATCTATCTTGGAGCAGGGTTCTTTGAATGATCAAAATAACAAGAAAGTACGGTGGCCCAGAGGTGCAATCCACATTTCTAAAAAGCAATCTTTGTTTCTAAATATAAATCTTCATTTATAAAAAGAAATCTTTGTTTCTAAATATAACTCCTCTTTTCTAAAAAAAATCCTTGTTTCTAAGATGAGATCCATTTCTAAATATAAATCCTCTTTTCTAAAAAGAAATCCTTGTTTCTAAGATGAGATCCATATTTCTAAATAGAAATCCTCGTTTCTAAAATAAATCCTTGTTTCTTAATATGAATCCTTGTTTGTAAACATAAATCCGTATTTCTAAATAGAAATCCTCCTTTCTAAAACTAAATCCTTATTTCCAAAAATAAATCCTAGTTTCAAAAATAAAATCCATAATTCTAAATAGAAATCCTTCTTTCTAAATGTAAATTTTCGTTTCTAAACCAAAATCCTCATCTCTAAAACAAAATCCTTATTTCTAAACGAAATCCTTGTTTCTAAATGGAAATCCTTTTTTCTAAATTGAAATCTTCATTTCTAAAATGAAATCCTTTTTTCTAAATTGAGATCCTCATTTCTGTAGATCTCCTTGTTTCTATAAAGCCTGAAAGCTAAATGCTACAGTTAGCCTATGCGCAAAGCATACTGGGACCACATGACGCATGCACGAGTGTGTCTGAGAGAGTACTATTTGTATAGCAAGTCTAACGAGAAGCTAGTCCATTGACTGGCATAATAACTAGCACAAAATTGCCGAACAAACTAAAATTAAGTTTTCTAGCAGACATAGGATATTAGGTTAAAGCCTATTAACAAGAAAGTTCAATAATTTGAGGAATATAATGGAAACTCATTCGTAGGGAACTGCAGCTTTACAGCACATTAAGCACATGGTTCGCTGTTATCATCACCTCCAATAAAAAACATAAGCCTTTCATTTCCCGTTCATTGTTGCACTGTACGTACAGTAGCCTACATAATAAGTTACTTGTTCATGTGCAACGAAATTGACTCTCGTCAAATCGCAACGAACTCAATGTAGCCTGTGGTCCAGAGATTCCAGACAATGTGCAGGTTAACTGTGGTCAATTTAGATGCTTTGAAGTGCTTTTGATGGATATGATTTGTTGCACTTGGACATATGTAAATAGATTTTAACATGATAAATAAAATAAGCAGTTGATCATATTAACAAGAAATGTATTCTTAAAAACTGGAAGAAAATCCAACCGTTCCAACAAAATCAGTTCAATTTATTACATCCACATGGGAAAGATCAATGTCACTCAGGCAACAACGCGATAATACGCGATAATATGGAAGTTCTGGAACCTATTCTGACCTAGCTACTTAAACATAGACCAGCACCATTTAGGGCGCACTGTGATGTTCTCTGATTCTTTCCACATATCTAACTCCTACGCAGCAAACAGTGGACGTCCCAGGGACATACCACTTTAGTCCTCTCAAAGCTATGATGTGACGTTCCCTAGGGATGTCCTAAAAACATTACTAGGAGGTTATTAAAGTCCTAGGAAGGTCACTGTTTGGTTGTAATATGACATTTAATTACAATTTTTCAGGGACGTTCAAGCAACGTCCCTATCCGGCTATGATATGATATACAACTGATTGTACGTAGCGGAGATCGCTGCACCAGTAGGCTATTTAAGACACTGTAGCCTAACATTATGTGATAACCCTTCTCCTTTGTCTTACCATCAATTCCTATCATGTCAATCCTGCCGTTGAAAGTGCAGGACATTGAGCAAAAGCGACATAATCGTAACTTCACTGGCTCCATGTTGGCGTCTGTCTGTCACCATGTCAACCTTACCTGCGTTACTGTGTGTGCATGCGTGTCATACTGTAGGCTATGGCCACATACAGATTGCGGAATGTAGGCTAAACACTATAGACAAAAGATTGTAATCGGAAATTGAATTAAAAAATAAGTATTAACACAGTAAAAATTTAAGAATGCATTTGGGATTTGAGGCTGTATTACACATAGCTAATCTAGGCTACACATAGGTTACCACAACTGACACAATATTGTTACTCTTTCGTAATGATATTGGCTTATTGTAGCTACCTGTCTTCCCATTGCTGTGCAGTTAACACCAGGTGAATATTACAGTATTTTTATGGATTTACAGTAGACTATTTTTGTAGCCTATATCTATCTGACAGTTACACCTTACAACCTTATCATTCGTCCCAATTCATTACCATGTCCATCAAAAATGGTTAACTTTGTTTTTCTCTCAAAGTATGCAAATTGACCACAATCAGTAGGCTAGTTAGCAATTTGTCTGGACCTCGCAGGCTACATTGAGTTCATTTGACGAGTCAATTTCGTTTCACATCAACAAGTAACTTAGCTGGTTAAAATGTAGACTACTGTAGGCTACGTACAGTGCAACAATGAACGGGAAACGAAAAGCTTGCTTTTTATTGGATGTTGATAACAGCGAACCAGATGATTGCATGGGCTGCTATGAAGCAGCAGTTCCCTACGAACGAGTTTCCGTTATATTCCTCAAATTATTGAACTTACTTGTTAACAGGCTTTAACCTAATAGCCTATGTCTGCTAGAAAACCTAACCTTAGTTTTTTCGGCAATTTTGTGCTAGTTATTATGCCAGTCAATGGACTAGCTTCTCGTTAGACTTGCTATACAAATAGCACTCTCTCAGACACACTCGTGCATAGGTCATGTGTTCCCAGTATGCTTTGTGCATAGGCTAACTGTAGCATTTAAAAACAAGGATTTTTTTTTTTTTAGAAAAGAGGATTTCTACTTAGAAACAAATATTGCTTTTTAGAAATGTGGATTGCACCTCTGGGCCACCGTAAGAAAGTGTTATTGTGATCATAATAATCGGCAAACTTTAAAAATGATCATGCACTACCTGTTGTGTAATGAGGACTTAGTGGTATTGTGTTGATACTATACTCACTGCAACCCCCCCCCCCCCCAAACAAAAAAGCTGGTGATCATTTTCTGATTGGACATTCACCTCGACATTCATTTTCTGATCCTAATTCCCACGATTTCTCATAAATGAAAATATTTGAAGCAACATTTCAACACTAATGATTCAAAACACCCTTAAAGACTGAGCGTTATAACGTCATGCATGGACTGTTTTGTGAACTTGAAAACACAATACTGGGGTGGCAGTGTAAATATAATGGTTTGGGAACTCAAAGGTTATGGCTTTGAATCCCAGCTGGGATGTTTGTGCCCATAATCTAAAGTGCTTCAGCAAAATCTTCCAGCTGTACAAACAGATTGTATGTAAAAAGTAAATAAATAAATAAATAATCTGTTGCTCTTGATAAGACCTTCCGTTAAATGTCAAAATTAAAACGTATCCAAGTCCTTCTTAAAGTTGGGCTAAAATCATCTCAAATATTTTCGTAAGACTGTATGCATAGTGTCCTGACCAATCTTTTTCTGGGGAAAAATGATCTTGGGCATAGAGCATGATAAAAAAAAAAACCCTGAACAAAAACTAAATAAAGGAATGACTCCTTTGGCTTACGCCTGCATTATTATGAAACAACATAATCAAGATTTTGGTTAAGGGCTTCTACTCTCCCTGTGTTGTGTATGCTTAATCACACATAGCTTATAGGGTTCAGTTTCAGCAACTTAAGCAAATTACATTAACTTCAAGAACCCATCGTGGATCTATGGATCTATAATTAATGTATTTACATCGTTTCAGTGAACAAACTTTGTTACTCTCTAGGAAATCGCAAATTAGTGACATCACGTGATTTTAGTAACCTATGGATAATATGCAGTGGATTATTGTTGCACACTAATCGCAGTGCCATATATGATTGGCTGGATAAAATTGGCTATTTTATAACATTTATGAATATCCATCCTTTATTTTTAAGGCACAAAAATATGTTTCAGCTGGCTGCAACAGCAGGTAAATTAAAATAATAACTAAATTCTTCCTCCGGGCAATGGAAAATGCAGCGTAGCCTAGTCTCAACCGTCTCCAGAATAGTAAATACGTTCTTTTCACTTGTTCTTTAAATGAAATAGGCTACTGGCCTTGAACCCCTAAAATAGAATAATGATGTAAACACTCACATCTTCTTTGCTATTGAAAAATGAGCATTATGAAATAACCCCATCTCCTACTGGCCTGGGGCTGGCTGATTGTTCAGCGCTCGCTACAAGACGTGTCTTCCCCTAGATGCCATTCAAAACGCCGTCTGCTTTGAGACAGGGGTGCACGTGCAAGCAAAGCCACTATTAATGAGCTGAATCGCGCGGACAAGCACTTGGCTTTCATTCAAACGCTGTGCTCAATTATCCGCTCTGGAGGCTATTTTTAAAACATTTACATTTTCATTGTGTTTTCATTGTCTCGAATAAATTGCACTTAGACGTGTTATCAACAATTAAACAGCGAAAAGTTAAATTCAGTCTGAGTTTTGATTCGTTTTTGTAATGTGTAACCTGTAAAAGATTACCTTGAAATCTCCAGATTATGTCACCCAAACCATTTGCTTTATTCCACACAAGTAGCTGATAAAAAATAATACGACTTTATAAGATTTGCATACTTTGATTGTTGAAATTGAAACAACAACAATAATAATAGTTATTGCTGTTGCTATTAATGTTGCTGGTGTTGTTAACACCCAGTATGATAAAAAAAAACCTTCTACCTCACCTTAAATCACAATAACATAAACAGAGAAATACATTAATTTTTGTGTCTTAGAAGTTATGTTGATAATTTGTTGAACTGATGGAAATGTGTTTGTCAGGTTAGTTGAATATGTTCACCAGGTTAAGTATTATTGTTGAATCTTGGCCAAACTCTTATTTTTGGCTAAACTCTTAATTTATTAATCTTCTTGACAAAGTCTTGATAACATTAAATAATCACTGATAGCCAGGGTTTCCCATTAAGGATGCAGACAAATGAAAGAAAGGTGATCTAATATTAAATATTTAAAACGATAGGAAACCTGTAAAGGAGACAAGATGTCCACGAAGGTTAAGAAACCATTTACTGTTTCAAATGCTTCATCCTAGCCTGCCAGGGTCCTTCCAATTGTCATCTCTGTCCTCATCTGACAACTGTTTTCTTCCATCAGGATTTACTGTAATTAATTGCAACATAATGGACTGTCTTCACTTAGTTAATTAATGTGGGTATTGCAGTCATCAGGAACGCATAACAAAGAATTAAATTTCAAAGCACAGCCAATGTAGAGGCTAATAATAGTCGCCCCACTTCAAGCTCTTTTGTGCTATGCTTTCAATGATAAATACAGGAAACTGTGATGGCTTTAAATGACCCTTTCCTTTCACAGATGATATCTGTTCTTTAGTAACATTTGTTTGTTTCACCCAAAACTCAATAGCATTTAATAAAACAATATTTAATTGATCAACTAAGCTCTTTTTAAGAGATCCTTTAAATTTTATTATTTTATGTTAACAAAGCACTGTAGCCTAATTTATTTTTCAATTTAGGACTACATTGTATTTCCAAATTTCTGTTTTTAATCTATGAATTCACATAAAAATACAATAGTACAATAATAATTAATGATTGAATTTTGTCTCATTTCATCCCTTATAACACAGGTGTCAAACAGTCCTGGAGGGCCGCAGTGTCTGCTGGTTTTCGGGGTGTTCTCTGCACCAGTGGTTCATTTAAGTCATTGATTGGCTAAAGAACCCACACACCTTGTTCTCAAGCCTTGATTGGCAGCTGATGGAAAGGAATCTGCAAAAGCCCGCAGGCACTGCGGCCCCCTGGGAATTTAGTTTGTCACTCCAGCATTATAACATAATGACATCATGTTGGTTTGCAATGGCATCGACTCTCCTGGCTTACAAAGACACACAACCTTTATGCGCTTGTTGTCGGAACCCTGCGCGGTTTTCACTTCCCAGTGTTTGGGGTGACGAGACGCAGCGATTCAGATTTACTATGCCAGAAAATGTGGCGAGATTCCCCAAGATATTTACCACCAATGAGAGAAATGCCTACCATGTCTGCCACAGCTCTCCAAATACAGTTACACTGACCCGCTGCTCGTTCCGGGATAGGGCACACGCAGTTGTGGAATTCTAGGGCTTTGCGTTAGTCAAAACCCATAAACTGATAGACAACCTCTCAGAACAGCACCAGACCAGCAAGAGAACCAAGGGGGCTTTTCCAGTCTCTTCAGTTAGATAAACACCGGATGTTTCCTTTAAAAATGCTACTTAATTTACTCGAATGCGGCCCATGACTCTGAAGAAGCCATTACACATTTTAATAATGCACATTATACATGCATGGGTGTTCATGAATGCGCACACATACATACAAACACAAACACACACACACATAACCACACATAAATTACCCTTACAAGAGAGGTATATGGATGCTATATACCAATGGCTAGCCACTTACCCAAGGTATTAATTTCCTCACAGAAGTCGCTAACATTTTAAAATGCATTTTTCTCTGCGGTCCTTGTTTACAAGAAACTTACCTTTGTTATCTACATGTAGACGTACAGGAACAGTACTTATTATACATGAGTGATAACACACACAATACTCAATAGAGTTCCCACAAGGCATCAGTTTGTAGTGGAGCTGTGAAATCAGGACTACAAACTGAGTACACCCCTCTGCTGACGGCGGCAGGCTTAAATTAAGTTACAGATAAGTGCTCTCAAGTTCTGACTTGAAATTCCCAGAGGTTATTGTTCCATAATCATGACATTCCTCATATAAACCCTGGGATATCCCAGAGGTTAAATTCCAACAGGAAACTGGAAGCTCACTGCCGGAATAATAAAGCACATTGGTACGGGGAAGAAGAGGAAGAGTTTTTCACTGTTAAGGCTTAAACTAACACCATTCCAGGATTTGGTTTGAAAAGACCCCAGGGAAGAGGCGACCGGGGCTTAAACATGAACTCCCAGGGTAATCTCCACCCAGTTCCTCTGTGCAGCCCACTTTGAAGTGTGTTTCTCCGCCAGAAGGGTCAGCGATGAAGGCATTTTTTCAAAGTCTTTCGCATGAATGTTTTTGTTATTGTGTAGTTTTTTGCAAAGAGGTGGACGAAGCACCTTGTCTCTGAAAGTCAACTTGCAATAGACAAGACTGTATGAACTAGCAATGTCTCAAGCAATCATACTGATTATTATTACATTGAAATGCACAGATGTGTTGTGATGCACATTGCCTTCTAAGAGCACAGCAAGTTGACATTTGCTTGGTTGTCACAGCACTGCTTTCTCAATGCACACTGCCAAAGTGTGACCTGTGCTGTAAATATACTGTTACCATCAGTAACCTGGAAACCCCGACCCGTTATTGACCCACACCTGGGTGGCAATTCCACAGAACAGGATTATCAAGTTATCCAGATAACAGTGAGAATGATAAGGCTGAATCGTCACATTAGTGAGATTTCAGTCCACGAAAAAGCACTAGAATCTGGTTTAGGAGTGCGATTTAGTCATACTTGTTACATATTGTTACCTGCTGAATAAGAAGGATTTCAAATAAATACCTGCAAGATTCTGAGGTTATTTCATTGTATTATTTTAGAGTTATCTGGCTAACTTGCTCAACCCGCTTTGTGGAATACTCCCCTGATAGCTTGCGCCTGATAGCCTGCTCTTTTTAAGTCATATATGTTACAAAGGGTAGAGACCGTAACTGTAGTAGCTGTTTTTATTTGATGCCCAGCTATTCTTTCTTATACTTGAGCAACTACTATTTATTGATTTAGTAGCTTACCTGATTATGTTATACTAATTTATCCAGGTGGAGTGCTTTAGTCAAGGGCACAATAAGAAGGCTTCACCTAGAATTTGAACCATTAACCTTTCGGGCCAGAGATCAGTGCATTGATTTACTCCACTACTCAACACCGCTGTAAATTACATACGTATTTACCGTAAGCTGCTGTTTTCCCAAATGGCAGTGCAGTTTTCCCCATACTAATAGGAACAAATAATAATTGAATTGATGAAAAATGAATGAAATTAAGGGGACATCGAACACTCGTATTATTAGTGCTGAGAGAGGGAGAGGAAACACAGAAATAGTGTGTATACACGTCAAAGGGTTGGCACTTCCAATTAGAGACCAGCTAATAAGAATGACATTGCTTCCACCATTCTGCTCGTCTACGTTAACATAAGGACAGAGCGTTGCGGCACCTAACGTGAATTAGAAATACACCCATTCCACTGACATCATTGCTATTATCATACGCTACATTTTCACTACATAGGTCACGAACGGTAACAATGATGACTTAGAAAGGTATCTTTTGTTTTCATACAGTTCATACTGGGTCAAAAATCACAGCAGGAACTGGGCAATCTTATAACTGGAAGAGGAACCTATAAGGAACGTGTGCATTTTGAAAGAGATCCTTTTAGTTTTCATTACACAATGCTGCCCTCCCATGGATAAAAATGGTATGGCCAAGAAAGTAGATTTTTCCTTTCACTATAAGTGCGGTACTGAGCTATTACATAAATCACTTCCAAGACCTCAAATTTCCCATGGATATTTAGAATAAGCAGAGAATTTTTTTTTTGACATAACTCACAGCACAAGGGCCTCTCAGAAAATATTGGGGAACTTACTCAGTGAAACAGTAAAATATAATTTTTTGTATGGTGCTAATACATATGGATGATATTTACTTTATTTAAGCCAGTTAGTCTAGCATGTATTCCTTGCAGGGATCAGTTCTCATAATTATATGTTGGTTATTCTTAGGGGGGAAATGGCATTATATTCAGCATGAAATTACTACAAAATGAAAACAAATTCTACATTATTGGCTAAAATACATCAAAGTGAATGTGCTATATCCAGAGCTGGCAGGACCTTGAGAAAAAAACATTTTTAAAAAATGAAAAGAAAAAATGGACAAGAAGCGTAACTTGTCAAAACACATTAATCCAATCTGGCAACTGGTAAAATTATTGTGTGGACAGTCACTCAAAAAACACTGGATTTGAAAAACAAATCTAGCATGAGCATGAAGGCCTGCTGTCTAAAGAAAGCTGCTTTTTTAAAGACGAGGCTGCAAAAAGGTATGCTTTATGTGATCACGCTGGAAAAAGTGTAAAAGCTGCTCAGTGCAAAAAGGTGTGGACGTTTCACACTATCTCCGGCAGGATCAAATAAAGGATATATTCTTGCAACTCCTTCTTAAGGAATTTTCTCTTTCAGTTATTTTGTGATGTGCGAGTGCACCCCTACGAATCGCACAATGTACTGTACGCACGTTCTCGATGTATTATGTGTTTGTAATAATACGTTTATTGTCTGTTGTTGTCCTATTTATGCGTTATGTATGTATGTATGTATGACGCAGAGTCTGACGGTGTACTGAAGGCACGAAGTTAGACTGCGAAAAAGGACGTAATGACAAGATCGACCTCAGGGGCTGCTTCAAGCTAAGTTCTGTGAATAGTGCCAGAGGGGCATTTGGAATTAATAAACTTTTTTAAAAAAACGTTGCAAAATATGCATTGAAACTGGCCGTTTATGGAATTTTTTGATGGAATTACTCAGAAACTCCTGGATTCTTCAAGGTTAGTCTTGATGTGATAGATAATAGTGATATATTCTGTTTGATTGGAATGGAAATATAAGCTGTGTCCATTATTTAAAATTTCCTCCATATTTTAATATCCATTTCAATCAAAGTGACTTGCCAATCTCCAGTCAATTCAAGTATGGAAAAACACTACATTTTATTACAGTTGCCAAAATGGTTTTCCCAACTTTATGTGGCTGAAGTCTTCCTTGTGAAACATTTAATTTTGTGCATCTTTTAGGCAACTACATTCTGCACGTACACAAAAAGCTTAATAATTTACCATGCACCACAGATGATGCTGTTGGCGCAGACTGGAACTATGCCTACTCATTTTGAGTTGTCACCCGTTTACTGACAGCACACAGGTAATGTGTCAAGGGCTCGCATAAAGCCAGTCAATACGTGTGCGGCCCCCTCAGATAGCGGTCTCGCATCACCGCGTTGCTAAAAGAAATCTAAGCCACGATTCCTCCCAACGCAGACATCTCAAGTGGATAGGACGCATTAATACATTACTTCCAAAGCTGCGATAGATATGCACTGACTCACATTCAGAAGAGAACATGTATATGGCCGCAGATTATCTTGTTTTTATTGCTAATAGTTTTGTCTCCAACACCAGTGACTCCCTTAAAACAGAGGTGACATGCAGCACTTAGCGCATTGAAATTGATCGACTTTGATAAAAACCCTTTCTTTAAAATTGCATGAATATAAATATATATTCTGCAACGAATACCACCAGATTCTCCATAAATGCACTGACTTGCATGCTACCAGAAGCATAAAAATGACTTAGTTTCTCTCTATGATGAAATTAGATTAGAGCCATTAGACTGTCAGCGTATGAAATGTTTCTCTGACGTCATACAGTACTTGAAAAACGAAACAAACAAAGCTAATCCAACTAGTCATTGACATCTTGTGGTCAAATCGTGGTACTGTATGTGTTTTATTTCCTGAATATATTTGGAAAGGCAAGCAAATTCATTCCATAATTATAAAAGACTTTTCTTTTTGCTTCTCTTTTGCAATATGAAACAATTAATTTGAAATTAGCCCCTATAAGTATAATACATGCTTAGAAATACAGATTTTTATGTTATATATAATACATTAAACATACACACACATCTATATGTATATGTATACAGTCAAGCCGGAAAGTCTCCCCACCCCTTTCACCTTCTCCACGTTTTATTACGTTACAGACATATTCCAAAATTGATTAAATTCATTTTTTCCCTCAAAATTCTACACACAACACCCCATAATGACAATGTGAAAAACGTTTTTTTGAGATTTTTGCAAATTTATTAAAAATAAAAAAATAAAATTTCTCATTTACATAAGTATTCATACCCTTTGCTTGAACGTATTTTTAAAGTATCATATTTCATATTTGGTCGCATATCC
The DNA here is from genome assembly GCA_029718625.1 of Synaphobranchus kaupii. NCBI lineage: Eukaryota > Metazoa > Chordata > Actinopteri > Anguilliformes > Synaphobranchidae > Synaphobranchus > Synaphobranchus kaupii. Next base: position 12,932,798 of record CM056381.1, on the reverse strand, counting down.
TTTACATGCTGTTACTTCCTGAAGTCTGTGACCATCAACATCAAAAAACTGTCGATATCTTATTTTCAGGTACTGTTACAAGCGATACTATAACCTCTCTGCATTTGAATGGATCTCTATGGAAATTGGGGGGTGAGACTAGATTCAGCTGTAAATTACACTGGTACAGTATGGAACACATGGCTGGCTAAATGGCTGTAAGTTATCAAGGGTCTGAGCTATCAAACGAGCCCCAAACCATCACTCTGTTGCCAGATATGGAGTAGATGTGGATGGATCACTGCAAGGGTTATTTCTCCGGACTCATTTTCCTATAGAACTCTATGGGGAAAAAAGTCAGGAGAAACAACCCTTAAAGTGATCCATCCACATCTACTCCATATCTGGCAACAGAGTGATGGTTTGGGGCTCGTTTGATAGCTCAGACCCTTGATAACTTACAGCCATTTAGCCAGCCATGTGTTCCATACTGTACCAGTGTAATTTACAGCTGAATCTAGTCTCACCCCCCAATTTCCATAGAGATCCATTCAAATGCAGAGAGGTTATAGTATCGCTTGTAACAGTACCTGAAAATAAGATATCGACAGTTTTTTGATGTTGATGGTCACAGACTTCAGGAAGTAACAGCATGTAAAGGATATGCGACCAAATATGAAATATGATACTTTAAAAATACGTTAAAGCAAAGGGTATGAATACTTATGTAAATGAGAAATTTTAGTTTTTTATTTTTAATAAATTTGCTAAAATCTCAAAAAAACTTTTTTCACATTGTCATTATGGGGTGTTGTGTGTAGATGTTTGAGGCAAAAAATGAACTCAATCTATTGTAGTATAAGTCTGTAACGTAATAAAACGTGGAGAAGGTGAAAGGGTGGGGAGAAAGTCTGCACACCCCTTTCACCTTCTCCACGTTTTATTACGTTACAGACATATTCTACAATAGATTGAGTTAATTTTTTGTCTCAAAATTCTACACAAAATAGCCCATATTGACAAAGTGAAAACAGGTTTTTAGACATTTGTGCTAATTTATTCAAAATCAAAATGTAAAATATCATATGTATGATATGACACCCAAAAGTGAGCTGAGGTGCATTTTGTTTCCACTTATACTGCTTGAGATGTTTCTACAACTTAATTGGAGTCCACCTGTGATCAATTCAATTGATTGGACATGACTGGGGATTGCCAATACCTGCCTATATAAGGTCCCACAGTTGACAGTGCATGTCAGAGCAAACTCCAAGCCATGGGGTCAAAGGAATTATCTGCAGACCTCAGAAACAGGATTGTGTCAAGGCATAGATCTGCAGCTTTACAGGTCCCAAAGAGCACAGTGGCCACCATCATTCGTAAATGGAAGAAGTTTGGAACCACCGAGAATCTTCCTAGACCTGGCCGCCCGGCCAAACTGAGCAATCGGGGAAGACGGGCCTTGGCCAGGGAGGTGAGCAGGAACCCGAGGGTCACTCTGACAGAGCTCCAGCGTATCCTTGTGGAGATGGGAGAACCTTTCAGAAGATCAACCATCCAGGCCGCACTCTACCAATCAGGCCTTTATGGTAGAGTGGCCAGACGGAAGCCCCTCCTTAGTAAAAGGCACATCACAGCCCGCTTGGAGTTTGCCAAAAGGCACCTAGAGGACTCTCAAACCATGAGAATCAAGATTCTCTGGTCTGATGAAACCAAAATTGAACTTTTTGGCCTGAATACCAAGCGTCACGTCTGGAGGAAACCAGGCACCGCTCATCACCTGGCTAATACCATCCCTACAGTGAAGCATGGCGGTGGCAGCATCATGATGTGGGGATGTTTTTCAGCAGCGGGAACGGGGCGACTAGTCCTGATAGAGGGAAAGATGAATGCAGCTAAGTACACCGAGATCCTTGAAGAAAACCTGCTCCAGAGCGGTCTGGACCTCAGACTGGGGCGAAGGTTTACCTTCCAACATGACAACGACCCGAAGCACACAGCCAAGAAAACAAAGGAGTGGCTTCGGAGAAAGTCTGTGCATGTCCTTGAGTGGCCCAGCCAGAGCCCAGACCTGAATCCAATTGAACATCTGTGGAAAGAGCTGAAAATGGCTGTGTACCGACGCTCCCCATCCAACCTGACGGAGCTTGCAAGGATATGCCAAGAGGAATAGGCAAAAATGTCCAGAAACAAGTGTGCCAAGCTCATAGCTTCTTTCCCAAGACGCCTTGAAGCTGTAATCGCTGCCAAAGGTGCAGCAACCAAGTATTAGGCTAAGGGTGTGTACAGATATGTAACCCCTAAATAACCTATTTTTGTCAGTAAAATAAAATTGCATATTTTCTAAAAACCTGTTTTCACTTCGTCATTATTGGCTTTTGTGTGTAGATGTTTGAGGCAAAAAATTAACTCAATCTATTGTAGTATAAGTCTGTAACGTGGAGAAGGTGAAAGGGGTGTGCAGACTTTCCGGCTTGACTGTATATATATATATATATATATATATATATGTATATAGACAGATTACAGCATTACATTATAGCCATTTAGCAAACGCTCTTATCCAGAGCGACTTACACAATTTTAGCATTTTTTACATAGTTTTTTTTACCTATACAGCTGGATATATAGCGAAGCAATTCAGTTAAGTACCTTGCTCAAGGGTACAATGGCAGTGTCCCAGTTGGGATTTGAATCTGCAAACTTTCAGTTACAAGCCCAGCTCCCTACCTATTATACTACTGCAGCCCGTATAATAATGTATAAATATAATATATATATATACAGACAGGTGACAAATTAAAGGAAAAACCAACATAAAGTGACTTAGTAAGGTGTTGGGCCACCACAAGCTGCCATTACTGCTTCAATGCACCTTGGCATAGATTATACCTCTAGTCTAGTATAGATTCTAGTCTCTGGAACTCTACTGGAGGGATTGGAACACCATTCTTCCAAAAGATATTCCCATTTGGTGTTTTGATGATGGTGGTGGAGAGCACTGCCTAACACGTCAGTCCAAAATCTCCCATAGGTGTTAAATTGGGTTGAGATCTGGTGACTGGGATGGCCATAGCATATGATTCACATCATTTTCATACTCATCAAACCATTCAGTGACCCCTCGTGCCCTGTGGATTGGGGCATTGTCATCCTGGAAGAGACCACTCCCATCAGGATAGAAATGTTTCATCATAGGATAAAGGTGATCACTCAGAATAACTTTGTATTGATTTGCAGTGACCATTCCCTCTAAGGGGACAAGTGGACCCAAAACATGCCAGGAAAATGCCCCCCACAGCGTAACAGAGCCACCGTACTGTAGGGGTTTTTCCTTTCATTTGTGTATATATATATATATATATATACATACATTTGTATGTAAATATATGCATATAATTTAAAATAAATACATGCATGTATATTAATGCGTATGCATGTCAAATTGAACAAGAGCACTCTACCCCCATTGCGTATGTAGATTATGTTCTCACTGGACCTAGCCAAGTGGAAAATAATTATAACTGGCCAAACGAGAATAAACTTGTGTGCATATGGGTCTCTTTTGACCAACAGTAAAAGAATACAGCAATAACCATCTGGCACACCATATTTAGCAAATATAACAGACAGTGGCAGTTGCATTGACATACGTGAATTACCTTTTTTTTTTTTTCTTCATTATTTGGCATCTCAACATAATTTATTTATGATAGAAGATTCTCTCCTGACACCCAGTTAAAATGGAAACCATGACATAAGCCTACGGCTGTGTTTCGCAGGCAGGGGGAAGCCCGGCCCGGCGGCCTGATCCGCAGACGCGCGACCGCAAACCCGCTGAACGCGGCGGTGACAACAGGGGTTAGAAAACAGCGGCGGATCTGTTGATCTTTAGCCCCGGCCGAGGTGCATATGGAGGCTGACAACCTAAATGCAAAGTTCTGGTTAAACATTGTCCCAAAGTTTGCGTTCCGCCTTCTGTTGTTTTTACACGAAAGGCCCCGCGATTGTTGGAGCCCTTATTGACTTTGTAATTAAACTATTTTAACGTCGGGATTTTGTAATCATTACATTTAAAGCCATCTGTTCCAGTCTAGGGACCGAAATGGATTTTCCACTTGAGTAGATAAGGGATAAGGTGGCCACATTTTCTCATTCGTTTTTTGGCTATCAATATATTTTGTGAACAAATGCTCAAATCCTGACCCAGTCCATTCAATGAGCATACATGCTGCCTCTTAAATTTAAATATATATCGAGCGCAGCTTTACAATGGTCCAAGTTCTGCACACGAATGCCTCAGCTTATTTAACATTACTGATTACGGTTTTATTGGCTTCCACCTGCTCTAAGACTAACAGAGCTCAATTTAGTAAATATAAAGAAGAATAAAACAATCTTTTATTCTTTCAGCCTTGCAATGTGATTAAACAGCTTGCTCGTGTCGTGGGTTAAACATTTCTATTAGTGCAGGTTTTGGTCAACATCTTTATCTTGGCCATATCTCGCTCCTATTGTACAATAGAGAAATAAAATAATTTATCTCTTCGCAGATAAGGCCAGCTCTGATCCAAAGCTTCTTCAATTGTGTTCCTGAACTGTAATCTCCCTTTCAGACTGGTGCGGGTCCAGTTTACCCATTAAAGGGCCTTGTATTTCCTGGGTTTGTCAATGTGGCTTCAAAATTAAAGATAAGGATATTATTCTGGGTTTATTGACTACCTGTGAGACTGCTCAGGAGGCATGTGACACCACTGACACAGGCTGTCGGTTCATTATCTCTCTCAGTCAACCAATCAGTGGCTTTGTAATTTCAAGAAATTACAAAGGTTTTTTTTACATGATATTTTACCTGTAAACAATATTTTGTTTATCCTCTCCTTGGCTGTACCACAGAGAAATGTATATTTTGAATAATATGATATTAAATAATTTTAAGTTATTTTATTTTTCTCAGCGTGTTGAAATAACAGTCAAAATATCAATAGACTTTTAACGGGATTATGAATTAAATCAAAAGGCTCAGTGCCCAAAGTGTATCGCAGAGATTTGACGTGGGTCTTGAAGAAATACTTCAGTCCATTCATTTTATTCAAAAATAATTTTTTAAATCACATTTTATTCAAACCTGACTCAATGGTATTTCATAAGCCTGAGCCACTACTCAGCTAATGGATTGTGGACCTCACTGACATACAGTAACCAAAATGTGTGTTGAAAAATTGTTCTCCCCACTGGGGAGTTTTTACCTTTGCTTTCTGGGGGTTCAGGACCGGCTTTTGCACAATTTTCCTTATGTTTCTCTGTACAATTTTCCTTCTGTTTCTCTGTACATCGTCTTTGAGACAGTTCTCTGTAAAACACGTTATACAAATAAAATAGAATGAAACGCTGTGCTTTAGTGAGAGGCTTTAGGTTTCAAAAGGAATATTTGCACTACAACTCTTTATTAATCACTGGCTGGCAACTCTAATGCATGTGATTAAAATCTTATCTCCAAAATACATAAATCAAACAAAATAACAAGGGACAACACATGGAGCAATTCACGGAAAAATATTGCATATAGTTAATATTCAACATTTCCATCACATGGTGATAAACGTTATATCCACCACCTTTGAGCAAACTTAGATGTTAATAATAATAATAATGATAGTAATAATAATAATAATAATAATAATAATAATAACAACAATAATAATAATAATGACAAATACTGAAACAATTCTCACACATCAATTCAAAGGCTGTAAGTGTCAATGTGTTTCAAGTACAAGAACATCCCCCTTAGATATACCACAATTTTGGCAACAAAACATGCATTTTTCAAAAAACCAAGCTGGACTTTATCACATATATGCTGAATTTTGACAGAAAGGTTCTTAACTGGGGTGACTATGACGGCTTAATCGGCCCCATTATGACAGATCATAATGAATCAGCTGCACCTGCATAGGTAATGCACAGTTAATGAAGCTTAAAAAATATTCAGTCATTCTAAAATACTCAATATCATGGCTTCTCAGTGGCTCAGTTGGTAAAGGCACTTTCCGTGAAGCTCGAATCCGAGCTATGCCATTCGCGGACTATGACCGGGAGCCTGCAGTAGCAGGTTGCAGTTGGCCTTCTTTGGCTAGGCGTAGGGTGTATTTAAGTTGGCCAGGGTTACTTGGATTACCAGGGCATTAGTTCCTCCTAACAATGCACCAAGCACAACGCAGGCTATCGGTTTTCTTCAGTGTAAGATACACTGTTCTTCTGAATGCGGCCGGCTCCCCTGTTGTGCTCTGCAGCCTGTAGTGTGTAAACCGGTCAGTGGGCCCACGGGTGAGCGTATCGGAGGCCTGCACACACACACACACACACGGGTCTGGGTGGTACAAAGGTGACTCAGGAGGCACCTGGTTTTTCCAAGCTGATTCCAAATTTGTGAGGAAAAAGAAAAAAAGGGAAAATGCTTTTCCATGGCTCCTTGGGATCTTAGTCTGGGTGTCATATGGAATTGTGCACTTTGGATCTGCGGCCCAGGGCGGCATGGTGGTGCAGTGGATAGCACTGTCAGCATTGGCGAACCGCCCAGGGTATACTCCTGCTTCTCGTCCCAATGCATGCTGGGATAGGCTCCAGCCCCACCCACCGCGACCGTGACCAGGAATAAGCGGGTCAGATAATGGATGGATGGATGAATGGATGGATCTGCAGCCCAGGAACAGACGCGGGTCGTAGGGCCGATGGTCACGGACCCCCGCCCGTTGACCCCATGAACACGGTGTTGATGGGCGGCAGAGACGACACCATGTCCTCGGACGGGGCCCGGTGCGCGAGCAATGCATCCTGGGAATGGAACTGCGCGGCGGCTCCGTACATGCAGGGGGCGGAGACGGAGGAGGGGTCAGCGGGAGATGAAGTGGAACCTGGGAGGAAGGCCGTGTACGACAGCTTTAATGAAACAACCAACGACATGGAGAAAATCACCCGTTTCGATTGTACCTAGCTAGTCAGAAACACCCACAGGCACACATACAGAAAACACACACACACACGTACACAATCAATCAGTGGACATACTGTAAGTACAAAAAAGATTTGCAGAATTTTGATTTGCTGAATTTTGACATTAAGCAGTTCAACCGAATAAAAAAGTTGTTCGAGAGAAGCACCGGCCCTCCTCACCCCCAGCCCCGCGGGACGCCAGCGCTGGAGAGTCAGTGTAGAAGGGGGCAGCGGACTTCCTGCTCGCGTCGTCCAGGATATTGAGGGGGTCGTGCACGTCGCTGTAGGGCGGGAGGCACCGGACCGTGCTCACGCTGCTGATCACCGACACGTGCTGGTCGACCATGGAACCCAGCCTTTGTGCGTCATGGTAACCGCCGTTTCCATAGTACCCTGAAAATGAGAGGCAGTTTCCACGCGGATGAGCAACAGGATAAGTCTTCCCAGTTTTTAAAATGTCAAATGTAAAGACTCGGATGTATGAATATGAATTCGCAAGAGGGGGGGCGCTGCTTTGTGAAAACACGAGGAAAAAAAAGTGGAGAAAAAACCCCCCAAAAAAAAGGAAGCCAGAAAATCAATGGCATAATAGAGTAATGGCACATGAGAGAAACTGTACACATAGTATTACAGTATGAATGTAATGAGCTGCAGATCTTAACACAAGCTGTTCTCCAGGCCTCCCCTTGGAAGCACTTGTCATGAGATCGAATTAAACGGCTGTCAAGACAGACATTCCAGCGGGCGGATACAAGGGCAAGAGCGGAGAACACGGGCCAGAGCTGGAGTCGGACTCAATCTGGGGAACGGGAGGAGAGACGGGTGGCGGCAGGTGGCCGGGGTGACGGGAGGGTAAGAGCGCGGCAGAGCGCGCGGAAAAACAGCCGCGGAGGCACCGGAGAAGTGCCCCCAAACCCCCCCACCCCACTCACCGCTTTGCCCCGAGTACGCCGCCCCCTGGCAGGCCGCTCCGCCCAGCCCGTTCCCCATGAACCCGTAGCCGGCGGCGTCCAGGATGGGGACGCCCTGCGGCTCCTCCCCCAGCTCGGCGGAGGCGCTGAAGCCCGACACGGGCCGCGCGCCGTAGGGCGACATGGCGCAGCTGCTGTTGAAGTAGTCCTTGGGCGGAGGCTGCTGCTGCTGCTCGCCAAAAGAGGAGAAGCGGCCGCCGCCGTCGGCGCGGCCCTGGTAGGCCGGGCTCGGTCCCTGCGTCTGAGGCCTGAACAGGGCCTGGTGGTAGTTGGAGGCGGCGGGGTAGTAGCCGGGGCCGGCGTGCGGAAGGTTCTGGTACACGGCGTCTCCGGGGAAGGCCTGACAGGCGGCGTGAGGCTGGAGGCCACCGCAGCCGCTCTGAGACCTGACCGCCATGGGGCCCTGGTTTATCACGCTGCCCCGGTTCACCATCGCGGGAGAGATGGGCGGAGTCATCAGCGGGCCACTGTTCTGCGAGAAGTCCATTTGACCTAAGAGAGGGAGGGAGAGAGTGAGAGAGAGAGAGAGAGAGAGAGAGAGAGAGTGTGTGTGGGATTAATACAAACCCAAAAATCTGTCTCGTTTTAATACTCAACTCATATGTTATGTCCCACGAGTCTCTGTACTGCAAATACAATAGTATCACTTAATTGCAAAGCCAGTTTTTTTTAAAGCATCAACTTGAAATTCACCTTGTCAAATGTAGTAGAAAAAAACATTATAACACACTGGAAAACTCTGAGAAGCTAATAGATTTTCGTTTTTCCACAATTTCTCTATGAAATAATTTAAAGATGTTTATAATTTTACTAATCACAGTACCAGTGCCCTGAAGGAACACTGGAAACAGTACAGGGTAGAGTACCTGGCAGCGGGAGGCCATCTGACTCCGCCCCCTGGTAGACGGTCATGTTTGTACCCAGCCCGTGCTGAACCGCGAGAGACAGGTAAGCGTGCTCGGAGAAGGACTCGTTCTTTACGGACGACTCGCTGGACGCGCTGCTGGGTTTATTGCGGTTGGCAAGGAAACAGGAACTGGGAGAGGCGGTGAAGGCTGCCTTGCTAGCATCTGAAACCAGACAGAAACCTCAATGCACCCTCATCCCCATAAGGTATGTAAAACATATACTGACCACTCAAGCAGATCAAATACAGCTACTTCCTCAACCACTATTCAAGCGCGATTTCATCTCGCAACTTAAAAGATCTTTTAAATTCAACAAAATAAGGATTAATCACGCACATTAAATATAACTACATGAGATGTAGGCCTACTATAAACATTAACTATTACACATATAATCCAAAAAATCGAACATCTCATTGACGTACCAGCATTTCTCATATATTTATCTAAGAGATTTTGGAGGTCTTGTTCTTTGTCGTTGTTGAACTGCGTTTCAATTGCCAGCAGAATATATTCATCCAGCAGCATTCGAATCAGGTGGAATGAGCCTGTAATGGTCAGAGCATTTTATTTTTGTAAATAACAACAACCTTAGGCACTCCCTCCAAAATATTCACAAGGCTTTATTCATGAAGCTGGGGCCAAACATTGAGGGTGGAGGGGACAGCCCTCGGTCTAATGTTCCAACTCTGCACGTGGAGCGACCTGTGAGGTCTTCCAATCGCACGCCAGATTGTTTGCCAATTGTTTTCCAATAACACAATCAAAGGACCAGGCAGATGAAAGTGGCAGAAGGCTCCTTATCCAATCAGAAAACAAAACTGCATGATAAGGGCCTGGAACCTGGGCCTGCCCATTATGCCTTATAGCTCATTGTTACATTCTGGTCAGTAGAGGACAAGGTGGTGTATGTGTGTGTTTGCGTTTGATATGGTGGCAAACAACACTCATTTTAGATTGTGTAACAGGATTTTCTAAATAAGCACAATGCAACTTATTGACTTTGCATTTGAATAAAGACAACTGCAATTTAGCGTGTGAAAATCAGAACGAAATATCTTATAAAATATGCATCTGTTTCTCGGCGTCATCGTGTAAAACCACGGGTTGGCCGCTTACCGAAACTGATGGCGTTGTTCAAGGTGAGGTTGTGCATGACCCGTGCCCCGAAAAAACTCCACTTGAGAAGGAAGTCCTGAGCTCGCTTCTTCAGAGACCGTCCGTTTTGCTTACTGGGCTGGAGGGGGAAAATAGCGTGAGGCTTTTCCAAACTGTGGGGGCTCTCGAGGGGAGTTGTGGCGGGATTGTGAGGCATACGGCCCGTGGAAAAACACACGTTTATGTACCGTCCATAGACATTCACAGAAATAAAACACTGCACTGACGTCTAACGTCTCCTACAATAAACATTTGACAGCGTGTCCATAGGAAGTGCCATTAAACAGGTCTTGGGCATGACGTCCGGGTACCTTGATGACCTTCTGCTCCACGACAGTGTCCAGCCACTCGATAAAGGACTCCACGGTCGCGTTCTTCTTCAGGAGGTCTTTCAGCTCTTGAAACACTGCAATAGAGTCATCTGGCAAGTGTGAAGGAGAAATACACAGGGGCGTTATGTTTTCATGCATACCGTATCCAAACCACATCAGACTGCCTGTAATGACACGTGACACTATCAGATACAAGCCATTTTTATGTTGTATTTGTAAGGCAACATGAAGGAAAGGGAGTGCTACAGATGTGCTAAATCGGTATTAGCACGTGTATCCTCGTGCACTGCACAACAACATCAATAGGACGCCGTATATTAGATTGCTTAAATAACACGCATTTGGTCCTTTCGAAGCTTCCTCACATTCAGAGTAGACGTTTGACTCTTGCTCCCCGCTGTTTGAGATGGTGAGGAGGACTTGGGACCCGATGCTGTGCAAATCCACCTTGTCGATGTCACACACCATGGAGTTCACCACGTTCTGGTCGAAGAGAGCTGGCCTGGCAATCTGAAGGGCAACGGCGGCGATAAATACACTGCATGCATCCGTAAAAAACAGAACCTGTCTTCCTCAGTGAAATTTTTATGTTCATGGTTGGCAGGACTACTTATGTGTACGGATAATGTTAGAAGAGTTAGAACATTTTTGCAAAGATTTATATTATTGCTTGTTTTTTTCCGTCTTACCTGGGCAAGGTGTAGAAAAGAGGTCTGTCGCTTTAAGGAGGACACAAACCGCCGTGCGATTGGAAGCTTCTTCTCCGAGAGAGAATCCGGAAGATTCTCCAGGGAAGATACCATCCAATGTTCCCAGTGCTTGGCAAAGTTGCGAATATCTGCCAGGAGACTGGAAACAGTTTTCCCTTTATAATAAAAATCACTGAAATATAGTGGATCCTCTTTAGGAATTAATTGTACAGAAGATGGGTCTTTACAATACATATTCGTGTTTATCAAGGGTACAACAAACTGCCAGTGTGTATAACTTTTTATGATTTAATTTTCACCTTAAAATATTGATTTACAAACTATATCACAAACCTTTCAGGCATCTCTTGCATTGTAGCAGGAATAAGAACATCTGTCAGGACCTAGAAGAAGATCAGATGAAATGTGTCAGCGCATGGGTGGAGGGTGGTATTTTTCAGAAGTTCCTAAACGAGCGGTTTTGGAGACGCACCTTGTACAGTATGGAGTCACACACGCAGAAGATGTCCACGATGACAGGGTTTTCCAGAAGTGGAAGGAGGTGTTCAGGCATTCCTTGCCAGAAATGCAGCAGAAAATTCTGGATCTGAAAGAAGAGAGTTGGAAAGGGGCGGCTGACGGTCTGTCCGATGTGACGAATTTAGGGGTGCGTGTGTGCGGAGGAGGGGGCTCGTGGAGATACCTCCTCAAAGTTGCTGTTGATGGCGTTGTCCAAGATGCATTGACAGTGCGTTTTGTACATCATGATTAGCGTGTCCACCTGTGTGAGGAAAACAGAAATGACTGGTAGCTACTCAAACTTACAGACAAGCATAATCCCCTCAAAGGAAACACAAAAACCAACAGGAAAAAAGCATATCACCACAGCGAACAACAGAATGAATGAAACATAAATAATATATATATACATACTGTATATATATATACAGTATATCACCAGTACAGAAGCCTGTAATAACACAGAGATTATAAACTCAAGCAGGAAAGGTCCACCTCAATGAATGCAGAAGACCTAATGGTGGCTGTCAAACACATCAAAGTTGGTGAAAGAGGTCATTACATTACATTACATTACAGGCATTTAGCAGACGCTCTTATCCAGAGCGACTTACACATTTTTAATTTTTTTTAATTTTTACATATTATCCATTTATACAGCTGGATATATACTGAAGCAATTCAGGTTAAGTACCTTGCTCAAGGGTACAACGGCAGTGTCCTACCTGGGAATCGAACCTGCAACCTTTCGGTTGCAAGGCCAGTTCCTTAACCATTATACTACACTGCCGCCCTATAGATACCTATAGATACCTATAGATGCCGCCCTATAGATACCTTTTCTCTGGACACTGAGCCTTGTAGCACTAGATGTTGCGGACTTGGAAATTCTGGCAGCAACGTTCCGGTTTTAGAACTGAGGGAATACTTTCGTGTGAAACCACCCTGTAAAATACAATCTGACTTTATTTATTTTACCATCAAAGCATTCAAGGTTTAAAAAAACATGAAAAACACACATATATGACACCCATTAACATATTCCTATATAAATAAAGGTGATTGGTAGAATTTTATTACAGTGTTGAAACAAATTAAAGTTTTATATTTATAAACACATTTTTGTACACAGACACTTTTTTTTTCAATTTTCAAGTTGAATTTCAAAACTTGAGTTTCTGTCACTTTGCCTTCCTGTTTGGCTTTATTTATTCCCACAATTCTATTTGTGTATATATTGCATTCAGTGTACTGCAGATGGCAGTGTACCTCTGGCATCAAGGTCTTAGTTACAACCATTTAACATGAGTCTAATGGCTACAACACTGGCTAATAATAACATCTGTATTTTAAGCTTAAGCACACCTGGCAATGGATTATACAGAGACTGAACTTACCTCATTCTTAAGTTTACTCCCTGAAAATCTAAAATAAAGCATGGATGACAAGAACATTAACACAATTAAATGAAGAATCTGTAAGTGTAAGTGATGTGTATGCTATATCTTTCTGTGGGTACTGCAAGTTGCATAAAAGACCGGGTGAAGTACATTCACTGTCCCAAAAGAAAAACATATTGTTACAAAATACGAAATCATTAAATCAAAGGCCAAATACTGCCCACTGAATGGACCGGTAACAGATTTTATTTAGTGCTCTAAAATAGCTTGCTCTTTGTTTGGCAAGCTGAGGTCCATAAAATGAGTTCTACTCCTCCTCGAAGTCAAATGGCACTTGGTGTTATCAAGTTGTTGACTACTAAAGACGGCTCCTGATATGAGTAATGATAAAGGAGGGAAATGGACAAAGGATGTTCTATGAGAGAGGCTACCTTGTCAGGCCTTTTCCTGAGTACACTGAATGGTAGTACGCGCTGCTTTCTTTGATGCCAATGCCATAGTAATGATACCTGTGTGGACAATGAACACAGAACATTTTGCTTACCAGGACAAGCAAACCAACACAAAATCTGCCAAAGCACAGCTTGTTGACCCCCTGTTCCAGAGAGCTCATTTACACAGCAACTGCCACACTAGCTTCTATGTGGGATATCATTCTGATCATTGAAATAATACGAACTGATCATTGTTTTTGTGAGTTTTCTTTAATCACGCAAATCTGTAAATCTTATAAAAAATCTCACATAATATAGAATTTAGTGTTGGGCAAGAACTACATTAATACTGCATGACAAAAGCATGAACAAAGAATGTCAGTATGCCAACAATGTAAACATGTGATAGTCACATCTGTTAACAATTGCCACTTCACAATAAACTTTAACAATTTGCAAGAGAATATAGCTATAATCCCACATAATCCCAACAATACAACTGGTGATTATTATCACAAAAACACAACAGAATAAGATTGCGTCAATTGTACCATTTACTTTCTGAAATTCTTACTTGGAATGACCTCTTGTTCCAAGCCTCCTGGTTGTTAGAAGAGGAAACTTCTGGCGAATAGTCTGCAATTACACACGGGTTTAACATTTTAAAAAAATAAAATACTTTCTATATATATATATATATATATATATATATATACATTCATAAAGAAAGGTACAAATTGGTTCCTTGTGACTCGAATCATTTATAAATAAATGATAAATTATTAATAATTAATTCATATAAATTAATATTAATTACTATACCCCCCATTTATTACATGTGATGCCTTCTGTCAGTTTGAAAAAAGTGAGGAATATTGTGAATTTGTGCCATATGGCTATGTGTGTGTGTGTGTGTGTGTGTGTGTGTGTGCGTGCGCGTGTGTGATTGACAGTTAAGTAATATACATTGTAATTATACTCACATGTAATTAAAACACAAAGTGGAAGTTTTTTGCTATCTTTACCTTTCCAAATGTTGCGGCACAGGCAGGGTCTAATTTTTCCTTCCTACAGAAGTCTAAGTAATGGGCATACAGAATACACCGCGGCAAGCAAACACCTTCACAAACAATGTAGTTTTCTTCAAGCCTAGGGGAGACAATATAGTTTAATTAGTTTAATTAGCAGCAATTAGGTGGTCTGATATAACCAAAGGAAAAAACCCACACCATATGGTAAAGGGCTATTTTTCAAGGGTACAAGTAGCACTGTTATTTGAAACATATCCTATTGCAGTGTGTGTGATGACTCATTACAAGCATCTGGTCACAGAGACTGTTTATGCCTGTCAATATACAATAGGCTCTTCATATGGTATCCCATAGCTACCACTGCAGGGTCAGTTGCGTCTGCTTCTTCTTGTCCTTGATTATTTGGGTGATGCTTTTCTTCGGAACCGACTGTTTGAAAGACAACTCCTTTGCGTACTCTGAGGGATCCAGGTCCTCTTCGGAGGATGGGGTCTCGTTGCAGTCCTCTACTTCTGCCAGGCACATGATGGACAACAATGAAGGCAGTTAGCTAATAAATGATCCGTTGATATCCAAACACTCTCGAGCAAGAATACGGCAAGAGGGAGCAGTGAATTCAGCATTAAATGACAAAAGGGTGCATTTCATCCCCTTCAGCTATATACATTCCTTAATTAAATGTATACAGGTTCAATTAATTTTAAAAGTAACCTTATCAAAAACTTAAATACTGCTGCTAAAACCAGACACATTATTCTTGAGGGATTGACAACCATTTTATGGGGAAATTTAATTAAACACGGGTGAGATTGTGTAGACTATGGTTTTCAATCCTGACAAGGACATAGACTGCAACCAGTAGTGTAGTGGAGGGTATACCCTACACGGGTATACGCAGTATACCCACTTCTTTCTTAGTGGGCATAGAGTATAGCCTACTCGGTTCTTATTCCCCACTGGTGCACGTATCAATTAGTAGTCATCAATTTGCTAAATTAGAGTACAACCACTTCTCCAGGTACTACTACACCACTGACTGCAACATATAGCCTAAGGCCCTTAACACGCTTTGGATACCAAAAGACACATAAAACACACTCGTAACATCAACTTAACTTTCTTAACTAAGGGTTCATTTAAAGAATTGTCAAAAGGGTACAGCGTGCGACTAATAGGCTATGTCTGTATTCGCGTGTGAATTGGCGTATACAGACATATCGAATTGCCTTAGCGGCCCACCTCACACCCTGAAAAAAACAGTCATTAAGTAAAACTACAAAAATGACAACAGCATGCAAATACAACTGCAACTGCACTTTTGTCCAATGTCTCCTACTTGACTTCATTAGCCTATCCAGTTTGTTCCACTACAAACCAAAGGTAGGCTATATATATGAAAGGTAAGGTAACTTGGTAGAAAGACATGCTGTGTCATCCTACACGGTGTAAACGCATGGAATAAATTGCTGCCGCTTGAAACAGGTAAATGCCACGTCGCTATGAAGTAGGCTAGATCAGTCATATTGGATAAAAAATAGTTCATCAGTCCCCGCCCTGATATCATCCTATATTAAATAATTATTTAACTTTAAATAGTCTAGGCCTACCTGACTTAATTCCAGAATCATCCTCCTCTTCAAACCTGGAAAGAGAGTTATTTCCGAAATCTCCTTGCAATTTGCCATCATTTAGGACTGCGAGGGTAAGCTCCTCGTGCTCAACACAGATCTTCTTTGGAGGCGGCAGCAAATGATGGAAAGACTCATCTCTAATCGGGCTTTCCGTTCCATTCCTTTCCATTGGCATGATAAAAATAAAGTAGAAAAAAAAAAACACGCTAAATACTAATGTTGACAACTAAAAATAACATTTGGATAACTGTCTTTATAACAGATTATAAATTAAAATGAATCCCATAAAATAGCTTTTCATCCTCCGGCTATACACCCAGTCCACTGCAAAACCCTGTGGTCATTGTTGGTTCCTCTTGATTAAAATTCCATATTAATCAATCCTCCATCCCCAGATAGGTAACCTATAGGCCTGGTTGTTGGACCATTTCTCTTTTTTATATAAAACTACAATAATAATATGACTATATCATTGTCCTTTTAGTTGATACCACAATGGCAAATCCAGGTAAAATTAGTAGCTACCTATCTAGCCTGTCTTTTGACAAGCCTTTTCTAACTTTTGCAATGAAAAACCGATGGCTCTCTAGTCGTCTTAATTAAACCTGAGCTGTGGCTGAAAGTGCGACGTCACATCGGTGAGTAGCCTACCTAAGATTCATTTATCATATTTACAGAAGACTGGGAGTAGATTCCGTTTATCAATGATTAACTAAAACGGGCAATCAGCATCCTCCTTTTAGCCTGGCAGTGGGTAGCCTGATGCTGCTCTTTCTCAGTCAGCGGAGTTAAACCCCTTTTCAAAGAAACGTTGAACAATTTCCACTCTAGAGGCAAAGTAAAAGATCATAGAATTTCAAAGTTTTCACAAGTTATTATAATGTATTTTGTGGCGTTATGTAGCCTATGTCTACTAATCTAATATTAGTACCTTTTGTACAGTTGGACCATAAGCAGACACCACCAATAGTAAAAGGAAGCTTATGATTATCTATGAGGAGTGGTTATATCCCCCTCTAGAGCAAAAAATTGTGAACTGCACGTTCATTTTCGCTTGCGCCAACTTCTGAAAAAGCCCTGCATCTCCCTCAAAAAATACATGAACCTATTTATTTTGTTGTATTTTTTTCTTTAATCAAGTGTAACCTACTCCAAAATAAGGTGTTACAAAATAATAATGATGATGATAATAATAATAATAATAATAATAATAATAATAATAATAATAATCACAAAAATAAAATTAATTAATTTGAATTTTTCCATTCTGAATAATTTTTTTGAAAATTGTTTTGCTAAAGGTTTTCTATCAACACTATATAATGGCCCACAGCAATAATGATTCGATTGAGTATAAAGGACAAGGGTGGATAAGAGCGCTCCTTTGAAAGGGCCTGGCTATGAAAAAAAACAATACTTGAATAGAGGAATATGACGATGTGATGATGATGATACTCCCAGCCAGTAGATGGCAGTAAATAGGCAGGACACATCCATTTTGTGTCTGGATGTGCGAAAGCGCTCTCGTGCATTAGCTACAGAAGCTTCTGCGGCACACCTGCGATTTTCTTTATGCAGCTACATCGCCAATCAGTGATATGTGAACAAGACGGTACTGCACGTTAATATAAGAATAATTTGTGATTTTAAAAAAAACTAGCGTGATTTTTTAATTAACTGGGTTTGTCATAAATCGTGTCGCGCATGATTTTTTTATTATTTTTTGCTTGAGACTTGCTTGCAGGCAGAGCGCTAGTCTCCCGCCCTTTGTACATTTTGCGCGCAGCCATTGACGTTTCAACATCATAACATCAATTTTACATTAATGTGTAACGTTAGTGTGGCAAAGCTTGTCATTGTTCGAGCTTTAAAGTGGGAAAACACAACCCACGGGTAGCTAGTTGGTCCATTTGCATTAAGTTACGCTATTGCATAGCGATGCATACTCCAGGATCGTTAGCCGACAACTAAAGTTTCCTAGCCAACGCTATAGTTAAAAAATCTCTGGTGGATTAACTAAATAATGTATATAGTAACGTTACACTGAAGTGCCGCTTAATCAATGTTGTGAACTTTGGGAAAATATAACGAAAATGTGACACGTTGCTGAAGTTGGTTAGTTAAACCCATAGGTTTAACCATGGCCTAGGTGACCTTGAAGACCGCCTGGCAATTAGCCTACCCTAGCTTGTTAGGTGGTCAGCGACATTACCCAAAACTGTTTTAGCTAAATGTTCTTTAAACGTTTTTTTCTAGACGGAAATATGATGCCCCACCCGCAGAAGGTATAACTGGGATTCCTCCAAGAAAGGTAAGTGTAAACAAATTCCCATTGTAATGTTTCGTGGTCGGGTAACGTTAGGCATAATGTTATATTGGCTAGCTACTGTAAACTTGTTACAAACCGCTCACTTTTTTGATTTACTGTAGGCCATTATCTCTTGGCAAATCGAAAATAACGTTACTATAAAATTAACATTACAGTTATTGGTAACTTCTGTTGAGGAGCTTTAAAACTAATAAATGATTCTGCTAGCGTTGCTAAAATAATAAAACACGATAGAAGTGAAACGCTTTTGCTTCATACACATTCTCCATCAACTTGCTTGCCATTGATTGCAGCACGATAGCTATTCGTCACGATAATTCGTTTTTTTTTGGCCATCAAAATGACATGGCTTTTTCAGTGAGTACATCTAAAATTCATAAATTGTTCGTTAGCGAAACCCTGCTGCCTCATTTTATCCTTGCTTTTGGTTATTACTTCTTGCTAAGCCTTGACTCAACCTAAAACAAAGGCATTTTGAAATTGTATTCTTGAACTTGATCATAAGTAGACTAGACGACTAGAACAAATTCAGCTTCCCCCATCTTCCTTCCCATTTTTTCTGGCACATTGCTGCCATCTACTGTGCTAGTAGCGTACTACGCTGCATTTGTTTTCTGCATGTGACGAAATGAGGAACTGTATATTTCTTGGCGGGTTGACATACCAACCCGCCGGCGTGTATATCAGAAAATGCAGGGGTAAACGTTTTTTTTATTTTTTTATTTTTTTACTTGCAGGTAATTACACTTCAGCGTTAGAATAGAAAATGTACCTTTCGCTGATAACGTGTTTGGTGAGAGTTTGGCCAAACAAGTAAAATGGCTGAAATTAAGATTCTGGATTTTGGCAGCTATAACAATTTACCTAAGTAATGTCTTATGCATTTTTCTAAGAGTTGAATTTTTTGTTTCAGGATTACTGAACTGCTATAATGCTTTCAAGACTTGCTTCAGAAGGCCAGAGGTACGTTGAACATGATGCTGATATTCTATTGATTATTGCTGTGGGGTGTTTTTCTTAACGCTGATTTCAGACCTTCCCCTTGTTTGTTTTTTTTCCTGTCTTAGAAATTCTATTAACCAACCAGTTAGAGCAAGAGTCCAATCTGGAGTTTGCTTTTGTTGCAGGGCAGTTGCAAAATAATTGTAGCTTGAAAATAGTAATGCCAACTGTTAGAATTGTACTGGTTTCACAGTTGTACAGTTGTATAAATTGTCATTTTAAGTCACTGGTGAAAGCCCAAAAAGAGGCCAATGTTCTCTGTGGAAATACAAAGTCAATACAAATACAAAGTAAATTCTTTACACAAGAAATGATGGTAACTACTTAGTCCCTTTTTAAAAACAATTGTTCCAATATTCCTAAATTGGGTTCATTTCAGTAGATGCAATGTGGCTTGTCGTAATACAATAAATTACCATATAAGGAAACTCCCCAGCCTGGGTGCCTGACGTCTAAAGGGCGCTGAATTCTTGAAAAGAACTGCTGTTCGGAACATCGGAAAGTTCCTTTCCGACAGTCAGATTGGTGGGGTCTGCCTTCGGAAATTTTTGTAACTTTCCGAACCGACATTCTGAAGTCTACGCCCACTTTCCACAGCAATGGGCAGGGTTTCAGGTGGTCTGCAAAGTCTCTACCTATGACAATTTCCTTTGACTACTTCCTGTTATAATCCCACCCCATCTTTGTCAATCCAAAGACGTGCATGTTAGGCTAACTGGTGGACGTTAACAGGGCATTGCTGTCAAAGAGCATGCGTGCTCAGTCAACCTTCCCTGTATAAATAAAGGTTAAATAAATAACTATCTAGCTCTCAATAGCTCGCTATCTATCTACCAGGGTGTGAAATGAACTCCCGCCACCAGCCAAATGCTGATAAAATTTAGATTGTATCTGGTAAGATTTTATACTCTAGCAGCCGCTTAGCAGGTAACCAACCAGGTTGTGTTATATTGTAAAATTTAATGTGGCTGGTAAAATGTTGAAAATGGCTGGTGATTTTTAGAATCCATAAGCCACTGTAGCTGGCTTCGGGCACACCCCTAGTACACACCCACTGAATTTTAATAACTTTATGCAGCAATCTGATGAGAAAGTTAAATTGCTGTGAAATGCATGGCATCTACTACTCTCAGTTGTGACACTGACTTGGAGTCATCTCTGCTCATTGCCTAAACATTTATTTATGCACTGCAGAGAAATGGGTTTTGGCGGTACAATTTTCCCCCCCATAAATTTTACCGTAAATACAGTTTTTGGAGTACAAAGAGCCCATGTAGGCTTTGGTTGTAAAGTACCAGTGGGGGTGTGTTTAAGAGTTAGGTTTTAGAAATCAAAGGTCCTTGAAGCTTTTTGAATATTTGAATATTACACCATTTAGGCTATTTTGATAGCGCACAAATAGAAAAATAAATAAACAACACTCTAAAACAGAAAGAAAAAATAAGTGTAGCTCCAAGTTTAAAAAAAAAAATTTTTTACAAAAGCACCATGTGTGTTTTTACATAAAAGCAACGTAGACTATTTCAGCCCTAAATGCGATAGGTCACTGGAAATGTCGACTGTACGGGACGTAACAAGATAAACTCTTCAGGGGTAATCATAACATAGTGGTAGCTGCATATAGCCTACAGGTAAGATATTTGGTTTCATTAACATATTTATAGCTACGAGAGATTTTGGAGAAAAAAAATGAGGTGTCTTCTAAACCGAAAGTGCATCAGGTAGCCTACTGTATAGCTAGTAGCCTACAGTAAACATTGGAAAACGCAGAATGCTTAGGCCTACAACGTTTTAAAAATATATTGTTTCTAGCTATATCTGAACATGATTTTCTTGTAAACGGTGCATTTTATGCATTTTACAGTCTGTGGCTGTGGCAAGACGAGGGTCGTAAGCGCTTTAGGCTATTAATAGCTCCCTCTTATTTTATTGCACTGCAGTATCAATCCTGCAAGTTTTTTTAAAGCTGTAGTCTAGTTTATAATTTAAGATAAACATGAATACTGTAATCGGGACCGATACGTCTACCACTATAGTATGGGGCGCCAACGTGGATCGGGTTAAAGGCTTCAAAAGTAGCCTAATTCAAAATTGGACCGTGTTCCATCCAGCACGCTATGTCTTTCTACCGAGTCGCCCCAAAGATTTAGGTCGCACTCTGCCACAGATATACAGCATATATACAGATATCTGCATTTATATACAGTCTATGTTTCTATGCTTCTTCTACTCGTCTCCTAGTACTGACATCTTGAAGGCGACTAGTACAATATATATCGCCATCCGCTGGCCAAAAGACCATATTGCACCCAAAACTGATATTTTATTTGCCGTTTTCTCAATTATTGTCATTTTGGCGGTTGCAATTTCCCTTCGGCAGTGTGTGAAATCATTTTGGCGGCCGGCAAATAATTTACTACGTATGAAAAACCGTGCACTTTTGTAAGTGACTCTGTACTGGATAAGAACTTCTACTATGGCATAATGTCTAAATGCAAGTAATAATATACTCATATTACTTGTGATTGATACTTATTGTGAGTATAAAGAAAGAAAGACCGGTAACTGTTGCATTGATTTTAATAATGATTTGTGTAAAAATCTTGCCTGCCCACTTCCTTTCTTTGAACAGTGGATACTCCCTGGTTTGAAATAAAGGAAGCAAATGAAGATAATGAAATGTTTTTATTTTTTTGCTGCTTTCTGTACAAAATAGGATCACCCATTAGACAATTCTCTTTTTAAAAAAAAAAAAAATATATATATACACTACTCACAAAAAGTTAGGGATATTTGGCTTTCGGGTGAAATTTATGGAAAATGTAAGTTCACGCTACAGTGATATTATACGTATCATGAAAGTAGGGCATTTAAGTAGAAGCATGCAATGGTGATTTCCTCATCTCAAACAATTTATTGAAACAAAAGCCAACAACAGTGGTGGGTATACCACAACAAAAATGTCAATGTCTCAATAACTTGTCATGTGCCCTTGAGCATCAATTACAGCTTGACAACGACGTCTCATGCTGTTCACAAGTCGACTTATTGTCTGCTGAGGCATGGCCTCCCACTCTTCTTGAAGGGCGGCCCTCAGGTCATTGAGGTTCTGGGGTACAGAGTTACGAGCCTCTACACGGTGAGTCAGCTGATCCCATAGGTTTTCTATAGGATTCAGGTCTGGAGAAAGTGCAGGCCACTCCATTTGAGGTACCCCAGTCTCCAGCAGCCTTTCCCTAATGATGCGACCTCGATGAGCTGGAGCATTGTCGTCCATGAAGATGAAATTAGGCCTGTGTTGTTCATGCAGGGGCACAATGACTGGATTAATGATGTTATTCAGGTAGTATGGGCTTGTCACTGTACCATTCACAAAGTGTAGGGCAGTTCTGTATTGACTAGACACACCTGCCCACACTGTAACACCGCCACCACCAAAGGGTCGTCTGGTGACAACAGTGGCTGATGCATAGCGCTCTCCTTGACGTCTCCAACATCGTTGGCGGCCATCATTTCTGCTCAACGTGAATCGACTTTCATCAGAGAACAGCACTGAGGCCCACTGGTCCCTCGTCCAGCGTAAATGCTCCCTGGCCCATGCAAGACGATGACGCCTGTGCCTGGTGGTGGTCAGGTACCCTTGCAGGTCGTCTAGCACGCAGACCACGCTGATGTAAACGGTTTCGAATGGTCTGACGTGACACTTGGGTGCCTCTCACCTCCCTTAAATGTGCCTGGAGTGGCATTCATCATCCGGTTCCGCAGGGCACTGTTCACAATGAGAACATCCTGTTTGAAGCCTCGCAATGGCGAGGTACTGTTGATCAATTGTTAGGTGTCGTCTTGGTCTCATGATGTCAAAATGTGAACAGCATGATGAAGAGGACTGTTTAAATACCAATTCTAATTGAACCAGGAAATTTATTGGTCGATTCATGGATCAAACACCTGTTGTGAATTTTGCCGTTCAGCTCCTTGTTAGAGAACAGCAAGTTGTGCAAAAAGTACTGAAACATTGAATAGTTGGACATGTCATTCAAAAGTTTAGAGAAGGTCAAATTAATTTCACCTGTAAAGGTTATAGTGCATTTTAGGTTCATCCTGAAATTTCACCCGAAAGCCGAATATCCCTAACTTTTTGTGAGTAGTGTATATATATATATATATATATATATATATATATATATATATATAGACGCCATAAACAAACACAGTTTTAACATGAACCAATGGCCACCTATTTCAAATTTATTGTTTTCATAAAATCTTTGTTCATTGAAAAATTATTTGAAATCATCTGCTCATGAAGTACAGCATACAGTACTATATTGGAGGCTCTCTCTGATTTTCTGTTGAAATTGGAAACTCCTGTGTGAAAATGGGTGAATAAGAAGTAGTTTAAATTGTCACAAAAATTGTGGGTTTGAATCTTTTTGTTAATCACCCTGGCAAGAGTTTTTGTACCTGTTACATTTTTATTAATTTCTCTTTTTTAAAATTTTTTAAAATTGGTTTTGTTTAACAGAGTAAATGTTTTATTTTATTTTTTTAACAGAAGAACCCATTTTCCTTGCATTTTAAATTTCCATGTACAAGTCTCCCTAGCATCATTGTTTGCATTACAGGACACAGGAGAATTCGGAGCTCCCTGCACCGTGTGCTCTATGGCCTGTGGATCTAAAGTTAACGCACGTGGACTGCAACCCTGGAGATATTCTTGTGCATTTCCAGGGTCAATATTTGACTATCTGCGAGCTGGATTACAACATACTGCAAGTAGAAATACAAAATGCACCGAAAACGAAAACGACAGTGGAAATCGGTGAATTCTGTTTGGTGGAAGACGTCCTCTCTGGCCGTTGGTACAGAGGAAGAGTTCAAAACAAACACAGCAGTCTGTTTGACGTGTTCCTCTTGGACCATGGCAATATTTTGACTGCTAATGCCAGCCATTTGGCTTCTGCCTCTGAGGACTTGTTTATGCTTCACCCCAAAATTGTCTGTGGCTTTTTTGCAAATGTGCTCCCACTACAAAAACACTGGCATTCTCTGACATTGAAGTATTTCTCCTCTTTGATAGGGAGTGAAATTACAGGGTACATCCAAGGCCTTTTGCCGCACAAAGTCCTGGTGTTGGAAGCACCTGATGTTAACAAAGATCTTTTGAAACTGGACCTAGGGAGACATGTGGATCGGGACACATTCCTTCTGCTCGTGGAAATGTTGACAGAGGTACCGCTCAAACAAAACAGTGAATCCGTTCCGGATCTGTTGATCGAGAAGCAAATCGGACAGGAGTTCTCCTTCAGGCCTTCGAGTTTGCACGGCTTCGAGAACATACTGTCGTTTTGCAGCCCCAAGCTTTCCGTTGGAAAAAAGGAAAGGGCAAGGGTCACGGCTGCAGTGAACCCGGGTGCATTTTACTGCCAGTTAAGAAGTATGGGGAAGGATCTAAAAGAGATGTCTGACAAACTGTCCCGTGCGTGTGAATCTGAGAGTAAAGTATGTTCAGATAAGAACATTGGAAACCTGGGGTTACTTTGTTCAGTGAAGGGGAAGAATGAGAAGTGGCACAGAGGTTTTGTGCAGTACCTCCCTGTAAACTCTCAAGTCAGAGTCTTGTTTATTGACTACGGATACTGCGAATCTGTAAGAGTTAAAAATATCCTTCAGCTTCCCTCAGAATTCCTCTCCGTACCAATCGTGGCTTTTCCGTGCGCCTTATCTTGTTTAAGTGAACAAGATGAGGTCGTTCTGAAAAGACAATTGAACTACTTAAAGAGAGGACTGCTCGGAGAAGAATTGGAGATCCAGATAGATTATTTTAATGCTCAGCAGAATCTATATTCTGTTACATTGGAAGGCGTTGATGTGGAGGAAACGGAGTCTCCAGTGTCTGAGACGACCAAAAGTGACGTCGTTTACGAGGTTGAAAAACATTCTTTTCAAAGTGGCCTTGCTCTACAATACACAGATGAAACAAAAGAGTGCATTTCCAGCAATGCTGAGTATTTTAAGGAAATAAAGGAGGACGCCATCTTTGAAGGTTTTGTGGAGCATGTTCTGAATCCAACAAGTTTCTGGTTGAGAACGGAGGAACGCAATCGTGACTTTGAAGATCTGCTGAAAGACATGACCGAGTACTTCAGCCGGTTAAAACTGGATGAGGGAATTCTAGAAAATCCAGTGCCTGGTGCACTTTGCTGCGCGATGTATGAAAAGGACATGCATTACTATAGAGCGCTGGTGACCGATACGATTGAAAAAGGAGCTGAAGTCTATTTCATAGATTTTGGGAATACTGAAAAAGTGCCGTACATGCTGATCAAAACCTTGCCCCCAAAGTTTGCGCTCGAACCCGAGTTTGCTCTGAAATGCTCCCTTAGTCACGTGGTTCCCATGGAGGATGTGTGGACGGTCTCCGCAACGGATTACTTCAGGCAAATTGTGTCGAACAAAGCACTCCTTGTGCATGTGGTCCACAAGAGGAAACGCGAGTATGTGGTTGAGTTGTACGAGAAGGGAAACGCAGGGGAAAGTATTGCTTTGCTCATGACAAATGCCAAAATGGCGGAGTACTGGAAACGCACTTTCACAGACCCTGTTCAGTTTGATGGAGCCAACAAGGCTGGGAAATTTGAACAGACAGCTGGTAGGGATTTTGTACCAGGGAATGGATCTCAATCAAGTTCAGGAATGCATCAGCGTGTGAGCCCTGTAAAATGCACTGAATTGAGTGCGCAACATCGAGCGAAACGTGTTTCAGCAACCACGCAGCAAAACGTCCATGCTAAAAATGCCTTCAAAGTACTGACGTTCAGAACTGGAAATGAACTAGCTGTCAGATGCTCTCACGTCAATTCCCCTTCAGATTTCTGGTGCCAGCTTAAAAGCAAGTTCAGCAAACTTGATGAACTGATGGAAAAGATACAGTGGTATTATGAAACGCATGCAGATCCCTGGCAGCAAAACGAATCGTGCTGCATTGTAAAGTGTCCAAACAATGGCAAGTGGTACAGGGGTTGCGTCCTCAGAGACCAAGCTGGCGAATTGGATGTGATCCTTGTCGACACTGGCATGGTTGTGAAGGAGAAGGCTCACAACCTTCGGGCTATAAAGGCGGAGTACCTTGAACTTGAGGGGCAAGCATTCAGATGCAGCATCTACAATATCGAGCCTGGGAATTCTAGTGTCGGTGCCTGGCGTACCAATGCCTGCAATGTCCTGAAGCTATTCGCAAAAGAGAATTCGCAGGATCTGAAATGCACCATATATACACAGCTCGTTGTGAAGAATAAAGGTTTGACCAATGCCGTTGACCTCCACACGCCTTTTAAGAGTGCAAAAAAGTTTCTTCTGTGCACAGGTATCGCAAGAGAAGTGCAGTCTTCAAAGCAGCTTATACCATCAGTGTACCCCTTTTCCTACACCTTTTCTTTGTTCAACATGACAATTGGTAGCAAAGAGCAAGTGTATGTCACTCACGTGTGCAGTCCATGGGAGTTTTATTGCCAGTTAGACAAAATTGGGGAATTGCTTGAAGGTCTGATGGAGAAAGCCCAAAAAGCCTCCAGTGAAATGCACTTGTCGTCTGCAGCACAAGGAAGGCTTTGCTTGGCAAAATATTACGTGGATGGTCAGTGGTATAGAGGTCTCGCCTATCCTGTTCAGTCAAGCTTGCATCTAAATGTTTTCTTTGTGGATTATGGAAACATGCAAGTCGTGGAAAAGGGCAACGTTCTCCCCATTTCCAGACACGCCAAAGACTTACTGTTTGTACCAATGCTGGCACTGAAATGCAGTCTCTTCGATGTACCAAAGGGGGAAATGCTTGCAGATGTGAATTTCTGGCTGGAGAAGACTGTTCTAAATAAATTGGTGCAAGCTGAATTTGTTGGAAAGGATGAAGACGGCACCATTCTCTGTGACCTGCTTGAAGGCAGTCTTCATGTAAATAAGAAAGTCAAAGAAATCATTGCAATACATGGACATACAGAAAAGGCTAGTGTTGATGGGAAAGGTGAAAAAAAGGGTAAGAGTGCTGAGGCACTGATAATTGTTGGTAAAACTAAAGAGGGAAATGCTGTGAAAGCAAAGAAAATGCCGGAAATTAATGAGAGCTGCTCTAAGACCCGACATGCATCAGGTAAGACGACCCCAAGAAAGTCCTCAAAATCACTTAAAGCAAAGTCCACAAATTCCCAGCAAGACAATGAATCGCATGAGAACAAAACGCTGAGAAATAAGCATACGCATTTGAAATGTAAAGACAACATTGTAGTTGAAAATCACAAAGACAAAGTGACATGTGGACATTTGAAACAACCAACAACCAGCAATTTATTGCCCAACCTTTCTCATCTCCCTGAGTCAAAAGTGAAACCTGGCTTTCGAGGCGTTGGCTTTGTTTCCCATGCGAATACTGTGACCAGTTTCTATATTCAAATGGAAGATGATGAACAAGCCATTCTAAAAATGGGCGAAGACCTCAATGATGCACAGGTCAAAGAAACCATGGAAAACATAACTGGAAAGCTTAATGTTGGTGACGTGTTTGCATGTGAATATGAGGAGGATGGGGCCCTCTACCGTGCAGTTGCAATAAATGTCAGTGATGCCAAAATGAAGGTGGAGTTTATTGACTACGGAAATGAAACCACTGTCGACAATAAAAATGCTCACAGACTTCCAGTAAATTTTTTGACACAGCCAAGACTAAGCACGCCCTGCTTACTGGACAAATCTCACACTTTTGGGTGTGACGCCTCTTTTAAACTTGCAGCAACTGGCAAACCCCTTCAAGTTGAATTTGTCAGACAGTGTGGGCCACAGTGGGAAGTGAGAATTGAGATTTCTGAAGTGAGCCCATCAGTCACTATTGGTGAGAGTTCAAAAGGTGAAGAGTATTCTAATCTACTTGAGACTGAAAACAAACTTGCACCTGAAGACATGATCAAAGGGGGAAAGGAAGCACATAATTGTTGCTTAGATACACTGGGAGTAGAAATCAAAGATATGGCAAATAACTCCACTGTGAATAGTGAGGCAGGCACACGCATGGAGATGAGCCAGAATTTTGTACGTCAAGAGACGATGAAAGCAATCCCTGAAGTAATCTCACAATGTTCAACAATGATACAAGATAAGGGCTATGCACTTACCCCAACCAAGCGGGAAAAATGCAGTTTCCTACTGAAGTCAAGCAAACTTGATGCTTGTAAAAAGCATCGTAAAAAAAAATATCGCCAACGTACACGCAAAGTGCAAATTGGCAAACACTGTCACGCTGATGATAAAATAAAGCAAAGGCCCAAAGTTAACCCAGAGTTAACGGTGTCGCGTGCAACGGCTGTTCAGCACACTCCTGAAACCACAGAAGGACAAACAAAGCGTGTGCGCATTCCACATCAAAATATCACAGCTGGCCAGACTGAACACAGTAAACTTCTGTCCTTTTTAGAGAATGGAGATCTCTATGTCAGACTTCATAGAAATTCTAAGCTACTTGCGTTGCTTGACAGACTCATTGCAGAGCAGTCATTGAAAGCAAGCCCCGTATCTAAGGTAGATATTAACGAAGGACTTGAATGCTTGGCAAAGTCTAACAGAGATAACCAGTGGTACCGAGCCTCGGTGCAAAATGCATCCGAGGGAGAATGTTCAGTCCTCCTATTAGACCATGGCACCACAGAAGTGGTTTCTCTTGACGACATCAAAGAGCTATGCACAGCGCTCCAACATATTCCCAAACAGGCTGTTCTGTGTAGGTGGAATGGCTCAGGTTGCCCCATTGAAGGTGCTTATGAGATGTTAAAGGAGACACTCCACCAAGTGGAGCAGAATGTTAAACTCATGTTTGTGTCGTATTCCGAAGCTTCCCAAATCTGGGTTGTGGACATGATGATAAATTGGATTTTCCTCCAACAGCAACTTGAAGCAACTTCTTGTCTTAAACACGGTGGGAAGGACAGAACCTATTCAGCCACTCCTTGCACTGCAATAATGGACAAAGCACTCGTGGATGGGACCAGTTGTGTCCAGAGACTGTCCTTAGCTCCTGTGCAATTGGATTTTGGGCACGCAGGTTTTGCTGCGGCAGTTACCGCTCCGTGTCAATTCTATATTGTGCTTGAAGATACACTACTCGTCATGAGCACAGTCTCCACAATTCTCGAGACTCTTCCAGAGGACTTGGATTCAATGCCTGAAGCTGTTGTAGTTCCAGGTGCAGGTTGCTTAGTGAAGTGTGAAACAAAAAATAAGTGGTGTAGAGCTGAGATCGTTCAAGTTGACAGCATATCTGTGGTGATAAACCTTGTGGATTATGGACATTGTACACGCTTGCCCTGCACAAGCCGTGGTCAGCTGAAAATGCTTCCAGAGGAGCTGACCAAGTTGCCAAAAATTACTTACCCTTGTGTTCTGAGAGGAGTCAAGCCTGCCGGGGTGGAACTCTGGACTGACGAAGCCGTTGTGTTCTTTCAAGAGCGCATCTGTCAGAAGAGCCTTCTTATCTCCTTCAGACAGTATGTTTCCGAGGCACACTGGGAAGTGGACATTGTGTCTGGTGGTGTAAATGTTGCCATGGAGTTGGTAGATGCTGGATATGCCTCTTACATTGACAACATGCTTGGACTCAGACTGCAACAAAGGCGAAGCCCCATTGGAGCTTCCCAACTGAAATTCATCCCCAGGATTGTCAGGAGCACCCTGAAATTGAAACCCGAACCGCAACCTGCAGAGGCAAAAGAAGCGTCCGCCTTGGCACAATTGGAGTTTGACAAAAACACGCACAGACAAGAGCATGCTGACCAGGGGAATTGCCAAGCCACTGGTGATTCCAAGAACCAGTCTGATGAAGGAACCAGTCAAGATCCAGCAAGAAAAAGAGAGGAAGAAGCCTCTGCCAATGAGTCCAGTATTGAAAGAACCATGAATCAGCAAGTCAGCAAGAAACTGACTAAACCAATGCCAGGAGCAGGAAAGTGTAAGTGCTTTAATCTATTTCTAACTCATAGGCCTGTTTATGCCTGCCATTAGCATGCGTCTCATATCCATATTGTGACCATTTATGATTTAACCAGATTGCATTTACATCTGCCATTAAAATGCGTCTCGACATATTTCTGTGTTGTTCCTCACTGAATAATGAATACTTCATTCTCTGAAAACACATTGCAAAGATTAGAAGGGTACCTATGGCTGGTGTTTGAAAAATATAGGGAGTCAATTTGGAGTGATTGTAATATAAACAGAAATGGTAAACTGAATACCAAGCATACATCAATGGCAGTCGTTTTTACTACTCGTTTCACAAGAAGCAAGTTGCCTGTTTGGAGGTGTTATTTGCCCTCTTGTACTCTTAATAAATGGTTTTGTCAGCAAGATCCACATTGTAGAATTACGTATACTCTTGAAATTAATATTTCAAGCAGAATTTTCATTGTTATTTGACTCCTTGTGAGTAAACTAAAAGGAATTCATGTAAATATTTTTGTTCACAGGTATTCAGATGTGAGTTGCTTCCACTAAGGTGAGTGTCCTTGTGATTTTAAGATTTATATGGGGAAATATGGATTGCAAATGGTCAATACTGAATTCACGAGTGTTTTGAAATTATGAAAAATGCCGTAGCTTTTTTGTTGAGAATAAGTTAAAGTACTTAGAAAATAGTTGTGACATTAAAAACATTTTATCAGAAGTAATCAAATAATTTCCACCCTTTGCGTGAGTCAGAGGTCCAATTGTTTACCTGCTACAAAGCGTTCTCTAGAGCATTTTCATTTATGCAAATAAATGGCTTGCTTGGTTGGAGTGGCTATCCAAATGTGGTTCAATTCACAACTTTCATATTTAATGGAACACGTTTTTAAACCGTGCAAATTAAAAGTTTGTATAAATAGTGAATGCTTTTAAAATAGTAAATTGTAGGTCTTGGAGGGTTGATTTCTGATGTTCTCTGGGGCAACAGGAAATGTGCAAGAATCCAGACGTGTCACGACATCTCATCTGCATTTTAAAATCAATTACTTTAGACATGCAAAGGAGGTATGGTATGCTTGATTGACTGTGTGTCACGTGTATAACGATTACATTGTTTATATAGTTTTTTTTTTTTTTTTCTTTTTGAAGAAAAATGCCCTGTATTCTTATATTTCACATAAAGACACCTCAGGGTAAAATTTCAGCTTCTATTTTTACACAAGGGTTTATTTGTATGTACTAATTAACATAGGGGTTTAAATATGGACGACTTGCCTATATAGTATTTTGTGGTGACAATTACCTGCTTACATTTTTAGGCTATTTCAGATATGTAGCAAGTGCTAAAGTCATGAAAAGCATCTAAAGCATCTCATTTGTGTGAAATGTTTCTTCTGATGCATTTACAAATACATTACAAATGTTGTTCAAAACAAATTTCACTGTAATGTACTGTAAAATTGTTATACGAAGCATACTAAGTAATGCTTATATATAATACACTGAGCATTTTGCGTTTTTGTTTTTTTTTTCATTTTTTAAAATTCCTATATGAAGCATATTTACGGTATTTTTGGGGGTGTTTTTTAAAGAACATTGAAAATTTTGTGCACTTATCATTGCTGAATGACAAAGACTTGTTTTGGTGTTTTTTTGTGTTCTGTCATAGGTTTTGTTTGAACATACCCATACGGGATTTTATGTACCCCATTTACATATTCCTCAAAAAATTATTACATTTGAAGTTGTAAAGTGTTTTTCTGGACACACTTCCATGCTAATTAATGTCATTCACCAGGTGGAAAAGGTTTTGTTTTAGTGAGATGTTTAAAATGTTTGTTTTGAGATGGGAAGCATCGTTTTATATGACCGCAGAGTTTTATTTAATTGTACTTTGCACATATACATGTTTTGTTAATGTGCACTATTTGGCAGTTGATATTTTACTTTAGATTTTGCAGTGACTCTTGCAGCCAGCGGGAGTAAAGAACCATGAATGTGATGAGTGTTCGTATTCTATGCTTGGCATATCTGGTTATCCAGGATTACAAGTTTACTATGCTGTTTAGACAGCAGAATATCTTTTTTTTTGTTTTGTCACAGTACACTTTTAACAAGTTGGCTGTGGTTGTGAAATCAGTTTTGGTGCATGCTGACCTTTTTTACTTTTTTTTTTTTTTGGAAAATCTTACAAGAGGTGTTCAACCTTAATAAATGATGTCAAATACACACATGCAACAATAGAAAATGTTCTGCCACTGTATGTCTAGAGAACGGTTTGCACCCAACATCTAGCTGCTGAATGCATATAAAGCAATATAGTGTATCATACAGCACAGGCCTCAATATCTTGTTGGGTCCATGTTGTGTAGAAACATATCCACATTTGCGTGCCTAGGCCACATGGGAATTAATTCCAGCGAATTAAGATGGTACAATTCGTTCATTGAAAATATAACTAGGTTTTACAAAAGATTTTTGTCAGAAGTGGGATTCGAACCCACGCCTCCAGAGGAGACTGCGACCTGAACGCAGCGCCTTAGACCGCTCGGCCATCCTGACTTCGTAAGCGGTTGCCTAGCACCGGTATTTGATTTCAACCGAGTTTCATAATCTATGTTACAGTCATTTTGCAAAATAACCGGTGATTTTGCAGACTAACGGTTATTTAGCAAAATGACCGGTCATTACACTGTCAGTCAAAGAAATTGTTCTAATAATTTTTATTAGTAAACAAGAAGGTGCAAGAAGATGCTTTTTGTAAATAGTGATATATTCTCTGCCACTTAAAGGACTGATTCTGAATCGGCATTATGGAGCCGCCTCCACATGGGTCAGCTCCATAGTACTGATTCAATCAGTCCTTAAAGAAGTGGCAAAACAAAAAAGCGCTTCTATTTAGCTGGGCTGTGTTGGTTGGTGTACAACGTTTTAAATTCAATTCCAACAGAATGAACTAAAATGTATTGTTTAATGACAGGGCGAGTCCAAAGTTACTTGACTACTTATTGGGCGTTTCACAATTGATGCCCGAGTAACGATTCTTGTCAGATCTGGGCAAAACACCTCCTGATTCGTTTGTATGAAACTGTTTACCGGTTTGTCTTTGTGAATATATAGCTGTATATATTCACAATCTGCTTTTAATATAAAACATAACGATTGTAAACCGAGTTCCAAAATACCATCAGGGGAGATTTAGTTTTTAGGTTAGGCTACGCTTGCCTTAGTTAGCACATCGTAATCGTTGCTAACGTTATCCCGTAGCCCGTAGGGCCTAGCTACCTCTACAGATCACCTACCAATATTTTTTTCAAGAAAGACAAACGTAAAGTTTGTAAGTAGGCTAGTTAACGTTAAACCCGCAGCTTAAACAACAACAGAATGAACAAAAGGTTATTGTTTAATTACAGGGCGAGTCCAAAGTTGCCTGACGACTAGGCTATTTATTGGGCGTAGGCTACTGGACTGTATTGTGTTTGTGTTGCTGTCTAGGCTACCTAAGCAGTAGCCTATCTTGCATACGAGATAAGGGCTCTCAAACCTGTCCAGTTTCATACCAACGGACCTGCTCTGTTTATCCTCGGGTAGCCTACGATTACAAACATACAAGAATGTTTAATCCGAAATTGTTATATTTTTAGACCTTTTTTTATCACATTACAAACATACAAAAATGTTTAATCCGAAATTGTTTTATTTTTAGGCCTTTTATAACAACATGCCGAGTTCCCATTCTTGCCAGATCTGAGCAAAACACCTCAAATCAGAATTGGCCCATGTTTACTTAGGCCTACCCGTTATGTTTTTTTTTTTGTTTGTGAAGATGTAGCCTAATTTAAAAACAATCTGCTTTTAATATAAAACATAACGATTGCAAATCGAGTTTCAAGATACCATCGTGATGCCTTCAAAGGTCTTCGTTGACTAATGGAGAGCTCCAACGATTTAAAACATGCTGATTTTTTAATCTCATGTTTAAAATCTTGCTGAAGCAATCCCAGTAAAGTTTAACCAAAGCCCGTAGAGAGAGAGGCTTGCCAACTCCAATGACGGCAAAGTAACGGGGGGGGGGGGGGGGGGGAGTGCAATGCCATTCTTTGAGCATCAGGGGACAGTGCTGAGGCACTGCTAAACAGTAGAATCTTGAAAAATACATGGCGGTGAATGGAGCTAAATGCTATAAAATTATCATCACAGTCGATTTCAAATATTTCCGCGTAACTGGATTATTACTGCCAATGTTATACGGCCTAATGTCTATAATTATAAGTCGACATGGAATCGATGGTTATGTTATGATCTCACTTTCAAAACATTTCCACAAGCATTGATGCTACGCAATGTTGATGAGTTCGCCGGTTCATGAATATTAATTACCAGTGGCTCCTCAGTCAACGGTAGCCAACTAGCCAGTAGCTATCGCTTGCTCAGTAAAAACATATATTCTCTCGAAGCTTCTAGACGATTCTTGTTAAAACCAGATTGTCTATATGATATAAGGTGATGTACCGCCGTACTAGCTAGTACTTTGTTCGTCCACATAGTTGTCATTCTTGTGCTGTTATTACCGAACGATTTCGGCTGGCTGTGGGCCGTCCATCTTGTTTTTGAGTCCTACGTCCAAAGCGGTCATGAATATTCATGACTAAATTTGCATAACCAGACAAAAAAATAATTTTTTCCTCTAAACGGTTCAAGATTTCATTAATCTAAGTGCGCAGAAAAGCATATTTTCTTATCTGCTGTCTGCGAACTTTCTCCAAATTACAATTTATTATTATTTATTTTTTAAATCTTATCGATTTGGGTTTCTGGAAAAAAATTCCATTGACCCCCATTCATTCTCCTCTGTTTAGCCCAGTTTTAGTGCTCATAGTCGCCCCTAGAAGTGAAACATGATGGCATATCTCTACTATACTATACAATCTCTGGTTTAACACACTCAATAATTACGGGACTCAGGCTATCACTGTCCCATAACACCAAGTTAAGTTAAGACAACGTTACGTGTGGACAGTGACACATCGGACTCAATAAGCTTGCAAAATGTAGCTTCTTCCTACTGAGAAGCCATGTACTATTTCGTAATGGCGTATCCTCGCGGAAAGACAACGGATTCAGCCGGTCTCTAAAGCCACTTTTCCAACGGGAGGAACCTTTTCCGGAACGCAGGAACTCCACACTACGGGTCGATTTTAGCACAGACACGGACCGTAGAAAAATAGTATTATAGAGGAATGGAGACGCCTTTTTCCAAAGCCAATGAATTGATTGGTCAAAAGGCGGTGCTTTTATATAGGCTACTTCAGTCCGAGTCCGATAGCCTGAACAGTGAATTACCATGGCTATATGCACCAAATCAAAATTAAATCAGCTTCGTGATGCGGAAAAATCTAGGGGGTTATTTCTTAAATTAGCTCGCTAATCCCAAAAATCTCACTTCGTAACATTAGTAGGCTACACCCAAGGATGCTTCACGGTTTAGGTTGGCTTTCCTAATCTGGTGAGTCACGGGCGAGGAGAACAATCTAATGAATCATTACAGAGTGGATGCAGTTAATTTCCTTCGCATAACAGATTTGCTTAAAAAACATTCGTACCACAGAACCACTGCTCTAGTAGGTTTTGGCCGCGGACCGTACACAATGGCGTCGACACCTCCGCCAAATTTTTCCTGGATTGAGCCTAATAAACTGGCCGGACTAGCTTTGCCGACAATAACCACACATTATAAATACTTGCTGGACAGTGGTATACAGCACTTGGTTTGCCTGTGTGAGACGAAGCCTCCACGCTACGACACCTGTCCTGGACTGACATTGCACCACATAGCTATTGAAGACTTCTGCCCACCCAGTTTGGATCAAATCAAAAGGTTCCTCGCGATTGTTGAGGACTCCAACTCCAAGAATGAGGCGAGTATGGCAACGTAGTCTACGCGTTCGCTGTGTGTTAGGTAGGCTAGTTACTATCTCAACAAAAAACGTTTTCAATGTACAAAAATTTACTCACGCATACAAAACATTGGCTATAATAAAACGAGTTAAGTTAATACATTTTTAATCATACAAACATATTTTGCCCCAGTAATGTACTGTGGGTCAGATACAATTTACCCAAATAAGTAAAGTAGTCGCCTATAATTTAACAATTTTCTGAACAAAAGAATGTTTAAGGTATGTAGGTTTCTATTTATTCAAGTAGGCTACAAATATTCAAAATTTATAATAATTATTATTATTATAATTGTATTAATGGCATGCTTTTCACACACCCAAAGCACTGCATGAACTATATGTTCAAACATATAGTGCAGTCACTTTAAATTTGTTTTAAGTGTAAGACAGCTGAATTGCATATTTCCACTATAAACGATTGCCCTTTGACACCATGTGTCACATGCAAGTTACATGTGACACAAAGTTTGAATGACCACATTCTTTTCAGATGGTAAGATTTAAAAAAACGCAGGGCCAAGTTGCATGAAATAATTTAGGAACCATTGGGTAGCATTGCTAAATTTGGAATAGAGCTTGTTTTAATGGCAGGCTTAACTTTGCTCGCTTTATGATAGCCAATGTTTTGTATGCGTGAGTAACTTGGCATCTTTGTACATTGAACACGTTTTGTGAAAACCAGTTAAATCATGCATTTTCACTAACTCTTACACGTTAAAAATATAAAATAAATATGTATGTATGATGCTCAATAAATAAGTCATGCGATTGTTTTCCTGTAAATTCACATTTTATTAGGATATAGCTAAGTATCGGTGCTGTACGGGCTGCAGCCTGATAAAATATGTAGGATACTGGGCTGCAGAAAGGCTTCTCAGGCTGGCTGGTAACATTAGCTAATTATATCAAATAAAAAATACGGGACCTACAGTACAGTTAACATACAATTATTAAACTTAAATCGGTACTGGGTTTTCCCAAACAGCGCTGCTGTTCTAGCTAGCTGTTATGGAGAAAGTTAAATGGTTATAACGTTACAAAGCAAATGTCCTCCAGCGTTTGTTTTATTTTACTTCAGCTCGACAGAGGTAGGCATACAGATAGTAGGTAAAAAGAGAAGTTTACCGATATGATCTGTCCAGCTAAAGTTTAATATATGATGTGTTGAGTTTTATATACAGCTCAGTGGTTGAGATTCATTCATAAAAACCTGCTGAGCAGGTGGCATATAGCGACGTTGCATGGACGAGCAGATTAAATCAAAACGAAACGGGTTCGTCATTCTTGGCTCTCCTGTTAACGTCCAGTGGACATCCACGTGAGATGGTGGAACTGCCATCAACTTCTTCTAACTCACAATTTTAAAAATTAAAGTGGTGACAGGAAACATGGCAATGCATGTGTATGTAACCACAGCAACCGAATGTCATGCAAGGGTGTCCCATTGCCTACGAGCCATTACGCACTTGCACCCAAGAGTACTCAAGTGACCACGTCACACTGGTTTCGGAAGTAACTTTCCCATTAATTTAGACCATAGACATTAACTAAAACTTACTTTTAAACAATTTCTAGTGATTATGTCTTACCATCAATTTCATGGATTCAATATAACACCAGTTCGCAAAATATGTCGTTTTTCTGGACCAGCTTCGAGTATTTTTTTGTGAATATACCAGCGCTGGCACTGTTTTAAAAACTTGACGTCCCATAATTCCATCTGGACGCATAGCGTTGTCTCCAAACGTTGTCATATAACATCAGTCAGCAGTAGCACACAGCTCTGTTTTTAAACACTTTTTTTCTAACGTTAGCTAGCTTGAAGTACTAAAAGCGAGAATTGCTTTATATGGTTAACCGTGCCATAGTTAATGACCTTGCCGGGCGGTCTTCTGAACTTAGCAAGCTAACGTTAGCTCGTCTTCCGTGTCAGCACTGCCAAAAATGTCCACACGAGATGATATCTGATTGGTTGAGAACCACCCGTGCGTTGCAGTAATGTATATGTAGTCTGTTAGAGTCTGTTAAAGTGGACTACAAACAGAACTACAATCAGTAATCCATTACTTTATAAAATTAAAATTGGAACATGCGATGTATGGTCTGGTCTATATATCCTTATACCACACAGGCTAATCCAGGAACGTTTCGGCTCATTCTATAAATCAGATTCCAAGAAATAGTCGATAGTCTCCGAAGCCCGTTCTCTCTGTCATCGGGAATTTACTTCCGAAACCAAACTCCGCCCACCTCTGACATACTCACTTGAGTACTCTATAGTTCAACCTCGGAAATACGTCACCAAAGTGCGGACTTGAAGGAAGTGCTTAGACGGTAGGGTGAGTATTGGGACAGGGCTGCAGCACTCTTCCACACTGTTGCATAGCCTTGATGAGTAGATAGGGCGAGAAAGTCATAGAGTACGCGAAAAATCTTCAAATTGCAGTATACTTCAAATACCCAGATGACACACTTAATTCCGGGGTTTCGCTGAGTACATTCAGGAGCACACTTTTCAAGAAGTACACGAACATTGTGGTCACATAAATATGACGTGAAGCTTGTAAGACTTTCCAGCCAAATGGAGACTCAAATCTAGCCCAAATTGTAGGCTATTTTAACTTTTTTAAATAAGTATGTGCTTTGCGACTTCATTTTTACCCGTGGCTACACGTTGACTTTCCGGCTTGACTGTATATATCAACAGTATCATTGAAGTGTCAGATTTAGCATGTCAGGACACTCACCATGTTTTTCCACCAGTCTCCGTATAAGGCATTGCCCTGACCATCTGAGCAACCTCAGACCAATACTGTTGTGGCAACAGTTTGAAATTATTTGCAGTGATTGGCTATTAAATCTGAAAGACGCGCCAACCATATCTGTCGCAATGTACCTGATGTCACCCTAGGCTAGGCTGCTGAAATTTGGAAATAAAGTAACCTTTGTTATGCAGACATTTCTCACATTTATAACAAGTCAAATTTTGTTGAGAAAATTAGTTGAGAATTGTGTTATAGTATATTTTATCAGGGGAATTCTGCATCTGTCAATACACTACCAAAATACGCTGATCTTAACTGCCTTTGTCATTTTGTTATGTAATGTACAACTGAAGTTTAAATTACTTGTTGCATTTGTTATTTTGTTGTGTTTTTGTATGCAACTCCAGTGCTGAAATGCACTTAATTGCTTTATTAAAGGATAAGTTTGCTATTTTGGACCTTGGACCCTATTTGCGGTCTGTCTTCCATGAACCTGACACATTGAGTCTATATTTTCGCTGATCGGTCCAGTATTGAGCTAGCTACAGATTTCCTGTAGGCTCTCACTGGGCTACAATAGAAGTCAACGGGGCAATTAGAAATGTTATGGAAAAACAACGATAAATGTGCTTTCATGTACAATAAATGAGACGGGAAGCTCAGGGTGTATTGTTACCGGTCTCAGTATGCTCTCCTGTGAAATGTATCTCGATCCGAACATTTTTACATGCTTGGCATGGCTTGGAAGTAAGCATTTCTCTGTTGCTTGTTTTCGCTGCTCCCGCGGAGTACTATGTGTCGGGGGTAGGGGAGCGGGAAGGTGTGCCGTCCATTTACGAAACTATATGTGAGCAGTCTGCGTTTGTTTACCTGCAGCAACGTAGGCTACAATTTCCACAAAAAAACTTGGATGATGGATGACTATAATGATTACGAAGACGAAGAATTCGATTTTGACTTTGACGTTACTGGCTACAGATTTGAGCCAGAATACACGGACACGGAACTACAAGAGATGGATGATAAGAGAGCAAGAGAAGAGAGAGAGGCTGAAGTTGCGCAGGTAATGTAAATTATTACAAATGATGATTACAAACACTGCGTTACAAATAGTTCTGCTGTAGGCTACTAGCTAGTAAACTCCAACGGGAGGTCAGGATTTGTGATCAACTGCTTTTCAAGCGGCCTCTCTACAACGTAGCTAGACTGCGGAAGTTTACAGTGCGAGGTAGTGCGGTCGGAGAAATAGTTCTGTTTCAAATGGAACTGTTGTTTCAACGTTCGGTTTGCGTTTGCGATAGTATGCTCTCCTGTGAAATGTAGGCTGAGACCGTAAGAATACACACTGAGCTATAAAAGCACATTTATCGTTGTTTTTCCATAACATTTCTAATTGCCCCGTTGACTTCTATTGTAGCCCAGTGAGAGCCTACAGGAAATCTGTAGCTAGCTCAATACTGGACCGATCAGCAAAAATATGGACTCAATGTGTCAGGTTCATGGAAGACAGACCGCAAATAGGGTCCAAGGTCCAAAATAGCAAACTTATCCTTTAAACAAGGTTCTTTAATCAAATGTCTGTGGTCATCAGAACAAAAACACATTTTCTACCCAAAGGAATAAACTTTGATAATTTCTGCAACAATGCATCTTCTGGCTGTGATATCAGTGTGCTACTGAAAGAAACAGTAGATACTTGCTGACAGCATGGTAATTTATAGGTTACGCCCTCGTTTCAGGGTGTAGGAGTTCACTGTCACCATGGCCACGGAAGAACCGGGACGATGCTGGCCTGCTATCTGGTGAAGCAGAGGAAAATGACGGGGAACAATGCCATCCAGGAGATTCGAAGACTGCGCAGTGGGTCTATCGAAACAAACGAACAGGAAAAAGCAGTATTGCAGTTTTATCAACACAACAAACAAAGCATCTAAAACGATGATATAGCCATCTGTAGGCTACTGGCGTTCTAACATTTTCACTCACTGTTCTTTTTGAAAGACCATTGTGGTAATTAAATTAAACCAATTTTTACTTTTTAAGTCATTACTTTTTATTTTGTATGCGTTTTCCAAAA
Organism: Synaphobranchus kaupii; assembly: GCA_029718625.1. Classification (NCBI taxonomy): domain Eukaryota; kingdom Metazoa; phylum Chordata; class Actinopteri; order Anguilliformes; family Synaphobranchidae; genus Synaphobranchus; species Synaphobranchus kaupii. Next base: position 12,891,634 of record CM056381.1, on the reverse strand, counting down.
ACATTACACTACTCTTTTCGAATGAGAATTTTGAGGGCGAAAGCAATCAACACGTGGACTCAATGTTAAAGATTTTATTTAAAAATAGGTTGCAGGTGAAATACAGTAGAAATTAGCTACAGCAGTTTCAGTGCTCTCCAGCAATGAGTAACACAACTTTTAAAAAAATAAAAATAAAAAAAAGTGCCAGAGAGCTAATACTACAAGAATCCTGGCATTCTTTTAAAACCCCAGGCACTCTCCCAACTCCTTTCACATTAATATTAACATGTATTCATCTCTGAATTAGAAAGTAGCCATACATATATTTATATATATTTATTTTTTTGCATGTGGAAGTGTTTGACAAGACAAGAACATGGCCATGCTGTACGCACAGCACCACTGGTCTCGTTCTCTCGGCCGGAGACTGAAGTTGTGCTTAATAGTGGCGTCCCCAAAGCCACCCAACTGTGTCACGCTCGGCGTCATGCTCGGCGTCACCCGCACAAACACTGGAAAAATCCACAGCCAGGGGCTTCCTACACGTTTTGTTTTTTCCACTAACGACCATCCAGTTTGAAAAGAAAAGTAAAATACCAAAAATATATATTTATATATTTTACACTCCAGTCTGAATACATTTGTTTAAATTTCATTGCATTATTCGACCCATCACTGTCCCCCCTAAGGCAATGTCTGTCCGCTCCGTGCTACAAATAGTAGTGTAGTAAGTTGTCCACACAGTGCAAGCACTGACATTCACTTTTACAAGAGACACAAAGATTCATTCTTAGCCTTTCCACCGAAGTGGCCCTTGGATTCGGTTTCCTAACTTCTGAGCTGTTGTGAGCGGCTTGCATTGCAACCTTATTTCCCCCCCCCCAACTGTTGGCTTTCTGAAAGAGCGTCAACTGGCGTGTGAACATCAGAGCCGTGTTCCAATGCAAAACAGTTAAACACACCGCAGTAGAAACAAAGCTATTTATTCAAACAAAAGTATAACTCGTTTAGTCAAACTGGGAATCAAACCAAGCTCATTCTACCACAGAACAAACGGCTAGATCATTGCCTTCTCTTCTCAGGTCACTACAGGTCAAGTGTACCCGGACCTACAAAATGACCAGCTTGTGCTAAAACACTCATTTGCTATTAAGCAATCCTGCTTAAAGTGACTAATTTTCACATCTATGTAAAATACAGCATCTTAAATACTTCTATACAAATTGTACAGACAATTCCAGCATTTTTGTAAAATCTGTATTTATTTATGATTTACAAAAGCCTAACATGAAACAACCATTAAAATGAATCAAATTAATTTTGTCTGTTACCTAAAATGGAGAACACATGGATGTGAATACATCGGTCAGTTAATATTGTCGGAGCTGAAAAAGGAGGCTATGGACACTGATACCTTAAGCGTAATTCAAATTTACATAGTAAAGTCTGGTCCTTGTTCTTCTGAAAACTATTTACACAGGATATTGAGTTTCAAAGCCTCATTTTTGTGAATGGAAAAATGAGTTTAAGACTGAAAAGCTACACCGGTGTACACCGTGTCTTTGGGGCTAAATTGACAACCAAAGATGGTAATCAAGCGTCTCTAGAAGAACAGGCTTTTGTCACAATCATGGCTTGTTCTTTTAAAATGATAAAAAATAAAACCAGCAATTTCCAATGCAATGTCACACATCTTTTAGTGGGAAAAATGAAACCAGTGTAACAAAACCAAATAAGGTTCAAATAAATATCGGCTGTGCAACGACATTTTAATATATTTTTTTACACATTTGAATGTAATTGCGATTAGTGTTCCATCTTCTTGTCATCACTACTTTCCTCATGCAAGCGGGGTGCTGTATCCCAGCAACTGCTTAATTACCACACACAACTCAGCAATTGTCTAATGGGTTCAATTAACAACAAAAAATAAAACTGTTTCATCAGAAGGGCAAAAAATATTGATCACAGAGGACTGAAAAAAAAAAGCCTCTTCTCTAGCTCCTAATGTGAAAGAAATATCCAAAATGTCAACATGTATAACTGCTCTGTTTGGACATTGTGCGAAAACACTATTATAACAGGTGAGTATTCTGGGAAAATTTGATATATTTACAGTGTATGTGTACAAACAGTTGGAATCTAATAAGTGGAGGTGAGATTTTGGATTCATCAGGAGTGATGTCTCAATGCAACCAGCACCCTGAGGAATTGTGAATAGTGTGAACTGCAGAGTAGAATGTACAGTGGAACCCCTCATTCTCTTTAGCAGGTTGGTCACTTGAAACCGGCTTTTCATTTTGAAAAGTAAAACAAAACAAACAAAAAAACACATGGAAATGCACAATGCAGCAAAAAGCATAAAATATCAAAATATTCCACATTACTGAAAGCTATTAAAAAATAAAAGAAAAAATCTTTCAACCTTAACCAAACAACCATTGTACAAACAAAAATATATCCCCCTTCATGTGATTTCAAATTTGCCTTGTACAATTAAAACATTTTTACAGTGCTTTATCATAATATATCTTTGATAATTCTGAGGGAAAATAAGATCGTCTCTCCTATTGCAACCACCTAATCAAACCTAAAGGTCCAGTTATTCATTAAAAAATAAAAACCGTAAGTGAGAAGGGATGGGAACTGGAGAACTCGCTCTGGCTTTTCCACGCTCCGTCGGGGCTTGGCATGGCGATCTGCTCAGGGCTCTAGTCTCTACTATTTAGTGTTGAGCTCGTTCTCCAGTTCCATGAGTTTTCGTGAGGCCTTGACCTTATTGGACACTTCCTTCCCCTGGGAGAAGAGCCGCTGGCGTTCCTTGAAGGTGAGACTCTCGGGGGCTCCTCCGCTGACAGTGCTATCCTGCTCTTGACCACTGCAACAACAAAGTACCGCCCAATTCATTAACCCTATAGGGTGTAAGATTAGAATGTTCTTAACTGAACATTCTAATGCCCACGTAGCAATCACTACCGATACCGGAAAGCAACGGAGCTCTAGAACACCGACTTAGAATTTTGAAAACACATTCCAAAAAACCCACTCTTTACAAGTGAATGTGACCTGTAGGGGGCACTCATGAGAAGAGAGTTGAATGTAAACCACGTTTCTTTTGCTGCAGCAGGGGGCTAAGAAGGGGTCGTACTTTTAGAGAAGTGGGTACTGCAGGCTTCTACTGTGCTATAAGGGCTGGCCATTACTCTGTCTGTCCCCATTCAGTGGAACAGCTGGCATCTTTACCAGCAGAAAGGAATGCTAAGGAAGACCTATGGCGTCTATTAATAAAGCGAGATGCCTTATCGGGGGTGTTCGCCCTTTGGTCTTGTCATTGGAGGACAGTCCCTCCCCTTGTGGTGTCAATGGGTCAGTGTCCAGTGAACTAAAGTCTGCACATTTCTGCTGTTTCTGAGCCAATCAGAGCCCCCGTCTTGTTTCCATGAGAGCCGGCAGTAAGCACAGTCAGTGTTGAGGTGTTTCCCCACTAGATTCACAGCTATATAACAGAGTTAAGGAATCTCAGATCCCCGTTAAGTTTCTGAGAGCTCTGCAGGACAACAGGGTGATGACAGACTGTGGGTTGGACCCACGTCAAAGGGAAACCTCCCTGGGATATGAAGACCTGTGTGTGGCCACTACTGAGACACATCAGTGGTAAATGTATCTGCCGCATAATTGAGGCCTAACTGGAGAGCGTACGGGCCATTTAAAGAGTAGAGGGATGGAGAGAACTCTGGAGCGTGCTGCTGCTTCAGTACAGAATGTACTGACAGGACCTCCAGGAGAGTCTGAAATGATGGACCTTCAAAAAGACTAAAGGAGGCATTCAAATTGAAACCCCGTGAGCCTGTCCCACTTAAATGCTCATGTTTAGAGTTTGGGGTAAAGAGTCTATGCAGTGCCTGAATGAGACAGGGCGGTTTGAGATGAGCTGAGGCCTTTATTCCGGTACCGGACTCACCTTTTAGCCCATTTCTCTCGCGGGTCCTTGTAAACTTCGTTCGATCCTACAACTCCTGCTGTGTTTCCAGTGTACGCATTAAATCCTGTTTTTTAAATGGGCGGAATAACAAAGCGGGTTTAATGACAAGTGAATACTTGAGCGGGCCGAAAACAAACGATTTACCAGGGAAATCTTTGACGTGGTACACAAAAAGGTGCTGGGTACTCAAAAGTCGGTTTTGGATTTCTTCAGAGTTCAGATTTGAGGTTTCATTCTAGGCCCATCTCACTTTTGGGATGGTTACATGCGTCTCTACAAGCAGACAGCTGGCTGCAAACTAAGCAGATTAATTCTGTACCCAGCAACTTTTCAGTCACATTCAGTCAAGTTCAACAACATCTTTCACAGGCCAAAACAAGCTGTAGAACTAGAATAGCTCACTGGTTTAGCGTTTAGCGTGCCAAGAGCATGTCTGACTCACAGTCAAAGGTGGGACCAGAGGCTAAGGTGTGGACTGGATAAACAGCCAGTGTACAGCACCCGCGAGCGAGATGGCAATATGCCATCTCTCTCTTCACAACGGGCAGAACGAGGTGGGTATATTTGTCTGAAGAGCTGCAATCCAACACCCATCGAGCCAAAATGGCCCCACCTTTAAGCCGCAGAGTGCAGTTGCCAAGAGGCACACAGGTCCAAGTGTCTGTCAGGGCTCATTCCACTGAGAGGACGACCCTTTGCAGGTAAATTAAGAGCAAGCTATTAAATTCCACTCAGTATCAGTTACACCTTAACACACAAACATGATCCGACAACTTTTAAAAAAAAAAAAATATATTTTTTTAAAATGTGGAATGAAAGGGTGACAAAGGGCACAGAACCAACACCGACTTGTGTGACCCGAGATGGAGACCATTCCACTGGCATTGTTCAAGTGTTTCTGAAGCAAAGGCAGGCTCTGGCCCTCGAAGCGGTCAGATAAGCCTGCGCTAAATTATGGCTACAGACTTTGGACGGAAGACAAGGCCCTAACGGAAACCGCATGTTGAGTAATCACGGCAAAAACACCATTGTATAAAAAGCCCTATTCAGTTTCGCAAATCAATTCTCTAAGCCAAATGCAAGTTCATACTTTGGCGTCTCGTACATCGTTGAGAAATCTTCAAGGAAAGTCAATGAAGGGTTCTCTACATGCGAGGGCTGTGAATGATGTTTTTCTATTAAAATGAGGCATTTCTTTTTGTAAATGCCACAGATTTGTTCAAATGCCTAGAAAAAGACTTAACTACACTACACCTTGACGCTGCCAGTGGAATGATCTAGATCCGTGTATTCAGGTTTCCAGAGCTGTTCGTTGTTCAGAGGCAGCTGGGACTCTTGAACGGCCAAACGGCTCTGGGATCAGTGGACGGGAAGGGAAGGCAGTCTCACAACATCACAGCACTGACACAGTGAAGAACAGGACAAGAGACCAACGGGACAGCCAAACGTGCGGTCAAAGCGGACAGATGGACGGACAGACAGACGGACAGTAGTAAAGCGGTTAAATCCACAGTGTAGGTGGAGCAGGCCAGAGCCCCGAGACCTGTTCTGCACTTTAACTCCGTTTAATAGGACTGCTGACTGAAATCATTTTGGTTTCCGTTGTATTACTTAGTTAAAGGTACGGTAGGCTGTGGAGCCCTCGACTGGGGCAGATGTTTGTTTAAATCCGCTGCAAAGAATTAAATTTTGATGAGAATATTTCCTCAAAAGAACAAATAATTAAATGATATAAAAGTCAAGTTAAAAACAAAGTGAAGTATGCAAACCATAGAATTCTAAAAGTGAATAATGGACGAACGAGTGAATGAATAAATGTACAAATGAAAACTAAGGAAAGAAGGGGCACACAAACGAATAAATTAATGAATAAATCAATATTCTTGACTTGAAAGAAAACTATCATGAGAACATTTAATTTTAAGAAAATGGCATACGTAAAAAAAAATAAAACAATAGAAAAACAAATTTAAATGTAAATTTACTGCCTTGGACAGGCAGCCTCGGCTGTGTCGTTTAACGCAGGTCAGGTTCAGGTCAGGTCAGGTGACTGGGCGGGAGCTCCTACACCCGTACGGCTGCAGAGAGAGGTGTGAACACATGAATTTGAAAGGAGGAGAGCAAGGCAAAGCCAAGGCAGTAGAGAGCAATGGAAACCAGGCTGATCAAAGCCAGATCCCGTCAGCGCAAAGGGGCTTGTGTGGGGGGGGGGTGGTGGTGGTGGGGTGGGGGTGGGGGGGGGTTGCGTTTTGTTGATGCGGGAGAGCAGGGTTAGTGATTTGCCCCTCAATTGAGATAAAGGATGCAACAACGATCGCAACGGGCCCAAAAGTCCCTAATACGGCAAGGGAGTGCTTTAGTGCGGTTGGGACATGCGAGGTGAGATATGCAGGGCGTCTTCAATTCGAGTCTGTTGGATCGCGTTGCATCCCTGCCATTTTTTTGTACGTGGCTGTTTAAAGCTTTTACTCACTCCTACAGAAATAAGTGAAAATCTAATGACCACCATAAACCAACGTGGGAAAATATTTAATAACCATAAGCTTTTCTGCTGTGGTATAATATACTCATGTTATAGGACCTTATGTGTATTTTAAAGATAACACTGTCATTGCTCTATACTGATAAATGTTACGGGGGGGGGGGGGGGGGGGGATTTCTGTGTCTGCATAGAAATTTAATTACAATGCAAATAGGCTTAGACATTACCAAATGCGTAAACCTGCATCATGGAACACGCTGAAACAAAGAAGCTCTTACAAACTCAATATTGAAGCGTACTATTTTCTTTTACCACTTTCTTCCGGAAGGGGGCGCTAAAGGTCTGCAAAGGAGACGAACTTCACAGGCAGTAGTTTTCCCTCCATTTGCACAACCTGCACAACCAGTCAGTCATTTCCCCCGGTCGTGTGCCTGTAAGGCTTTAACGCATTCAGTGGTAAAAGGGCATTCAGGGTGACTTTGGTCGACGAACATACGGACGGTCTAAAGCGCCGAGGGCGACTGAACGAGACACGTTTTTTATTTTTATCTTTACTCTACTACACCGGTAAAGAATTCTGGACAATCAAGTGGGCAATATAATAAACTAGGCTACTGCTATGCTGCTGTCTCAGTAACGGGAGAAAATTACTCCCGCTAGCTTTCAGTCGTTCCACGATCGTCTGGTAAACGCTTTAATCAAGCCTACCATCAATTAGCTATACAATATCCCTTTCCCGACATATATTTAATAATTCTCTGATTTTCCACTTCTGTCCAGTTATTTACCATACTGTCCAGTGACCATCGTTTTGTTGGTCCCTCACCAGATTTTTGCCTCAGGATAACGGTTTCTGTTTGAAACGGTCGATACAAACTAACTCATGTGGACAGCTCATTTGTACATATCTATAGAAAAGACCAGTGATTATGTTTATTGTTCATTTTTACATATCTATAGTTATGCAAGAGCTGATTTTTATGGAAAACTGTTTTCACTATTATTACACAATGTAAGAGTCATGTTAACCAAACTAAGAAGCACTGAAAATTAATTTTTTATATTTCCATCAATATTGTTTGACATTGTTCCAATAGCGAACTGAACTGTGTTATTTAGTGCCATCTATCCTCATTAACAAAAAATGATGTTGGAATAGGTAAAATAATGTATATTGGCTAGGCACTGCTGAGGCTTAGTGTTCCAGAGCGCTCTGGCATTGAATGAGTTAAACAGCCGCGTACAAAAGAAATGGCGCCTTCGACAGATCTTTTCCCCTTTGCCAAGTGAGAGCCGGGCTGGAGGGGAGCTGCCTCTCCGGAGCCCGCAGCGATGAGCGACAAGAAGCCAGTGTCTTTCCCTGGAGCCAGCATGGCCGACCCCGGCTGCTGAGGCAGATACAGCCCCCCAAAGCAAAACCAAACAGACACGGACGAGAGTCAAAACCAACAGTACTCTGATTGTATTTGGAGCGCTTATCGATTCCATTTTTACTTGCCGGGGTGATTGGAGGAAGAGGAATAATCGGTGAGGAGAGAGGAAATTTGTGGGAAGATAATTGCAAAAAAATAAAATAAAAAAATTAATTAAAGTCAAACGGGGAAAAAATTTGGTTGCTTGTGGAATTGATTTTTACATTTCGAGAAGATACGGAAAGGTACGGAAATTAAGAAAACACAAAAATAATTGGAAATGGGAGAGGTGGGGTGGGGAGCAATCAGGGGCTGATGAGCCGCTACCGAATAAACCTACTGGATTCTGATAGAGGGAGGGAGGGAGGGAGGCGGAGGAGAAAACCTCCCCCAGCCCGAAAAACGTAAACAGGAACACAAAAATAAGACAAAAAACAGAAAACGCATGAACCAAAGGGACGGAGACAGGACGTGCGGGGGGGGTGTCTCCTGTCTCTCTCTCGGGTCTCTCTACCTTTGGAGTTGCCCGACAGGCCAAAGGCGGGTTTGGCGGGAGGGGGAGGGGGCGGCCCTGCCTTGGGCACAGTACTGTTGGCATTGGCTGCGGGCAGCTGGAATGAGCTGGACAGAAAGATCCCATCGGAGAGCGGGCGGGGCTTGCGCGAGGACGGCAGCGGGGGCGGAGGCTTGTGCGCGGGCGGGAGGTCGCCGTACGACTTCCGGGTGGCGGAGAGCTTAACCTGACCTGCTAGGCCTGCGTCCTCCTCCTCCTCCTCCTCGTCATCATCATATGAGACAAACTTGGCAGTGTACAAGGTGTCGGGGGAGACGACCTGGGTTTTGAGGTAAGAGGTGTTTCTCTGAGGCGGGGGTGGAGGAGCGTTAGTGGCGGGGGGTGCGGGAGGAGGAGGGGGCGGCTGGTAGTCCCGCGGGAGGGGCGGTCTGTACAGACCAGGCTCGTCGGGCGTCAGCAGCCGGCGCTCGGCCTCCTCGTGCTGCCTGCGCCTCCCCGCCTCCAGGCGCGTGTAGTACTCCTCCTCCTGTCTCCTCTGGGGAGGAATGGGAAGAGCCGGTTAGTGAGACATGACTTACTGCGCCTGCTGGGGGCGCTGTGGGGCGTGCGCTCGGCTGAGGGGGGTGCTGCTCTCGCTGCCTGAATGGGTTCAGCTGGCTTTCTGCTGTGCGTGCGTGTGTGTGTGTGTGTGTGCGTGTGGGTGTGTGTGTGTGCGTGTGGGTGTGTGTATGTGTGTGAATGTAGAGGGAACCACCAGAGAAGCGAGGAGTGGGTTTCAGAGAGGCGGTGATCACAGCTGGGGTTTGGCTTAGCCTGGCTTTGCGCAACACTACAGCAATGATGTGATAGAGTTGAAGGCTCCAATTAGGGTGTGGGGGGAGGGGTTTGTTCATATTTCATGGTTTTGCTCTGGAAAAACACCAGCTAGCACACAGAGAGTCCGCTCTGGTCTGTGTACATGGATCCCCTCAGTTAGTGTGTGGGTTGGGAGGGGGGGGTGGGGGGGATGGAGGGATAAGGGGAGGGGGGGGTGATGGCGACACAGATTGACTGCAGTAACTCTCGTCATGGACTCCACAGACCACAGTGAGGGCGGAGCGTTCCCCAGCGGCGGTCCCAAAGCGATGCCGGGTGGAATGGCAATGGCGTTTTCCCCCCAACAGAAAGTCAACACTCTGTAGACCTTTACACAACACCGACGGGTGACTCCCATGCGGGGAATACGACGGGGCGAGGTGGCGGGAACATTGTGAGGGCATGCAGTCGACACACACCGTACAGGGCCCCAAATTACCAGTGGTCTGAAGATGACTCACAAAGGGAAAACACTCAATGGTCACACATTTTTACTAAAATGGAACTGGAATGTTTTTGTGTGTTTTTAAAAAAAACCAGACAGCACATTGGACAAATGACTGTTCAGACCACTGTTAATTCAATGTCACCAGTGGAAAATCTGAGGGACACTTAACAATGTAAAACACATTTGACCACAAATTGATACAACAGCATTGAAAGTCAAAATACAGCAAGTTATTCTGTCAACGGTAAGTTATGTCAACAGCTTCAATGGTTGCGTCCGCTCTTCTTGTTTCTTTTATTTTCATTTTTTTTTTTTTAGCTGAATAGAACAGTAGGGACTTCTTGGACAAACACAATTTCAAAGCGCAGCTCAATGGGGTCTGAATTCCTTTGTCTCGCGGCAAACGCACTGGGACGCAACCAAAGGTCTACTGCGACTGTTGACATTGGCGCGTTATAGACTCTCCGCACGGACGCAACACTTACTGCTCCGTGAGGGAAAACACGTGGAAGTGGAAAACATGTTATAACCACGGCAAGACTCACTGCATTTCAGCAAGGCGTGTGATCTGACAACATTTTAGCGCTTAGCTGAAAAACGGCGGTGCCGCTTTTGTTCTGAAAGAACTGGCTCAACTCAAGTTTCTGCAGGTAAACTGCGATTAGCTCAGCAGACAACCGGTACTGGGGCTAATGCAGTAATGACAGCCCCGAATACTGATCCTGAAATAACACCTACAGCCCCGTCTGTTAAGTCAGGGATTTGTCGGTGCAAATATAATAACAGCGCCTCCCTCTTTCTCCTCTTCTTCGTTAGCGGAGCATTATAAAGCCCCGTCCAACGAAAAAAGAAATCTACTGCAGTTTGTAAATATTTATCCGTGTTGGCAAGCGCTGAAAAAAAGAGACGAGACATCTTTGATGTTAGTAGGCTTTTCCCCCCCACAATGCTTTGCGGCATCTGAATTTATTTCCATTTCTAAGGGTAAGGTTTTATATTTAGCCCTGTATGCATGGAGAGACGCAGCGCGCGGGCTGACGTTGGAATAAATGCGTCTCGTAGTCAGACCGTGACACACTGAAATGTCGTCGGGGAAACAGGCTCTAACAATGTGAACTATTTGGGATAAGAGTGCAGCCGGTTTTTGGCACACTTCACAAGACTCAAAGGTACTATTATGAGCTGTATAGCTGGGCCTCGGGTATTTTAGACCGTCTTAGACTGGAAGCACCTGTGCCACTTAAAAACATGCCTGCATAAGTAATTACAAGGGACTGCTACCGTCTCCCATCATAAGTGTCTCAAGCTTCAATCCGTATCTAAAGCAGTAGCTCGCTCTCTTTAAATCATTCAGTCTGTTGCATCTTTCTGTTACCACAGGTCTCTCTCATTCCGCCACTCCTGTGTGTTGCCGTTCTCTGTACTATGCACTTTTATTTTTTTGTATTCGTGGCAAAATTAACACAAATTAAACGTCCTCCATTGTACCATAGGCGCTAAAATACTTGTATTCAAATTCAATTCGACATCACATTAGAATTCTGGTGGTTTTCTCGTTTAATTATAATGCTAACTGAACAGCAGGGAATTCTAATGGTACTTGGGTATGATGCTTCCCATTTAAAAAAAACAAAAACATTTGCTTCACTGGATGAAAATGACAGGGTTTAAAAAAAGAAAAACTAATCCCATGATTCTTTATCACCAGAAAACAGTGTGAGAGGTCTGAATCCTGCCGCACGTACTTGTGTGTGTGTGAGCACTCGTGTTTGTGTGTGTACCTTCTCTTCGGCCTCTCGTCTGGCCCTCTCCTCCTCTCTCCAGCGGCGCTCTTCCTCCTGTTTGGCCCGGTCCTCTGCCTCACGCTTACGGATCTCCTCCAGCTGCTGTTTCCTCCGTCGCTCCTCGTCCTGGAGCTGCAGAGGGGCGCAGAGCTTGCGTTCAGTACCCTTCCAAAGGGCTGCCCAAAAACTGCCCGCCGTCTGAGGCTCTGCCTCTCATCTGCCCCTGTCTAACAGTACCCGGGGGGCAGGCCTTACTGAGGCACGTTTACTCTCTGTGTGTGTACGGCATGGGTGCGCAACTCCGGTCCTGGTGGGCCGGTCTGCATGCTGGTTTTTGTTCCAACCAATTACCTCAGTTCTAGTTTTCTGACAGCTCTATAAACTACGCTGGTTCACTCCTGTACTTTTGCACAGTGCAATCTTTTCGGATGCACTTGCATTCTCCGGCTGTAGCTGGCGCTTATACAAATGTCAGATCAGGATATGATTGAGCTAATTAAGAGCATACGTTGGTACAAAATCCTGAAACGGATCGGCCGTTGTCGTGCACCCCTGGTGTAAGACCAGCGCAGTCTCGCCTCACCTCAGGCATACATGTCAAACTAACCCATAATGCAGAAATATGCGGCCAGTGGCCTCATGTCGAGGTGGAATGCGATATTTATTTATTACTTATATATTGTGGCCCGTATATTAGCTGTCGGGGAGGTGGGCAGACGGAGTCACTGGAGCGCACACAGCTCTTTGAGCTCTTCCCTCACTGCGCGCTGAACCTGAACTCAGTCTGAGCAATGAGTTCCCTCATTACAGCCGTGAAACGTCACCCCCTGCAGGGCGGTATGAACACTACGCCTGGGCGCTAATCTGCTGCAGCTAATGCTCATTCACTGCAGTGCGCTGTGTAGGAAAGGGCACCCCACGCTAAGCTAAAGAGCCTGGCTGACCGGAGGCTCTTGTTCTGTGGTAAGAGAAGCAGTTTGGCACAAGGTCACAGGTCACACATGCAGATGAGTGAGGACATGCAGCGATGGCGGAACTGGAGTGATGGGACGTAATGATCCCCCCGATACACCACTGAGTCTGAACAGCACCACATACACGTTACACAACACAACATCCACCCGTCAACAAGACCACTGCTGAGCGCAGTCCCACCTAACATGCATCAATAATCTGAAAGCCAATATGTTTATATGTCTATAAATGTATGTGTGTTTACAGCTACACAAAATCTAACTAAATAAAATACAAATAATTACAATACAAGAGGATTCTTTTTTTACCAGGTAAAAAAAACTATGCTAATCTCACCAATGAACATTAATAACTCAACTTAGTGAGTAGAACCAAGTGAGAAACTCGACGGCTTAGAGCCTATCCTGGAACAGATCCTTTTCCCACTTCTTCCACCCGGTTGAGCCCCCATGAGAGAATGAGTCTTGAGTGGGGGGGTCAGAGGAGATGGAGTAGCGGTGAGCGAGCGTGGCGGTACGAGCGGGCGCTCACACACACAGGAGTCGCGGCCAGATTGGACGAGGAGGCCACGCCACGGTGACGGCGGGGGGAGCCGCCATCGCCGCCACTCTGAAGCACCTGCTGTCTGGAGCTCAGCGGGGGAACCGGCCCTTAACCCCGCCAATGCGTCGTGCTAAATTTAGCCGCTCATCGCCGTCTAACCATCTTAAGCCTTCGTTTATTTATTACTTTTCCAATGAGAAACCTTTTTTTATTTTTTTTATTTTTTTTTTAACTTCATTACTTTTCCAATAATAAAGTTCCAGCGGGCGTCTGGCGCTTTCTGAGGCAGCCGTACCGTAGTCGTCATCGTTTCGATTGAGGCCTGAGCCCTGAGTTTGTTAACCTGAAGGGAATTATTATTTTCCACATTAAAGACGCTCATTTTGACCGGGGCAGTTTTTCGGTGTAGAATGGGGCAGGGCGAGCCCGTGGGCGATTGCCCCCCGAGGCAGGGCGTGCGTCAGTCCCCCGTTGCCCTGAAAGCGGGCAAACACAGCGCCCTTGGGCCGGATGAGGAGGAGGAGGAGGAAGAGGGGGAGAATGAGCGAGAGGACACACGGTGTGGCGTTCGGGCGGGAAGAGGGAAGAGGCTTAAAGAAGAACGTACCAAGTCTAGAACCGAGATCGCGGGAACGACGGTCTGCTGAGGGAGAGAGAAATTAAACAGAAATGCCAGAGAAAAGAAGAAATTAATGAAAAAGCAGGAGGAGGAGGAGAAAAAAAAAGAAGATAAAAGTGAAAACATCGCTCCGGTCGGATGCAGTGATCCCATGCCAGGAACATTCCTCACCGGCATGGAACTGATTAGCGCCGGTGGCTGGCTTCCCCTCGGCAAACACTCGTATGGAACTGGAGTAATGCAGGAGGTTTAAGGAGGAATTTCCACATCATTCTACAACCCCTAACCCCCCCACCCCCACCCCCAACCCCCCCTCAGCTGGAGCAAAGACAATATTTTCCCTTTAAACCTCCGTAGTCTGTGAAGTTCTCCCAAACGCTTCGACCTCTCGCCACTTCAAAAGAACCTTTTTGTGTACAGGGTAGCCTAGCTTCCTGATAGCAGTGTAGGTGTGTAGGATAGAACTCCTGTGTGTGGATGCAACAGTTCCCCTCGAGTAATTATACACTTCATCTCCAGAAGTTATGAATTATGAATGTGCCTCATTATTCAGTCCCTCATCTCCTCACCACATTGAGGTGATATTCGCTGTAACACAACAGAAACTATTCAGACATAACAAACTAATCAGACAGAACAGAAACAATTCAGAGAGAACAGAAACTAACCAGACAGACAGAGGAATGATAACTAAAGTAGCTTTCTGCCTGAAGCGCGCCAGTATGTTGCAATATAGCCCTCAAGGTCTAAGGCCTACTGGCTGCTGGAATTATGATTTAGTTTTTACTTTTAAAAGCAAGATATCAACTCTATGAACATTTTGGCACCTGTAAACCGTTACCAAACAGACCGATGCTCACTACCCAATAAGAAACGGCCCCTTTCCATGAAATAAACATTACCTGAATCTGCTCTTAAGGCGTGCCAGCATCCATGTTGAACACATTTGAAATAACATAACTGAGCGTTTCATAAAGCCCCCGATACGGTTTGGAGGTCATACAGAGGCTCCTGTCTTCAGATAAGCCGGGGGGAGTAAACAGCGAGATATCCGCTATCTGGAAAACTGATCTGTTCCTATGAACTACTCATAAAAACCACAGTCAGCTGGCCGTGTGTCAGCAGGGGAAGTGCAGACGGCCGCTCCTGCGCGCACCGTGATTGATGAAGGAAGCTGGAAACTGCAAACGGCTCACTGTGTTCACTGCGTCCATTTTATCCGGCAGAACCTGGCAACCCTGCGATCTTCTGCATCCACACGCTATTAAAGCAGGCCGTTGCTTTTTAACCACCGACTCTTCCGAGATCACAAGCCTCTAAAGAGCAGGACGCAGCGACGGCTTCGGTGGATCGTTTGGCCGTCAGCAAGTCTGCGGCTCCATTACTTGCCGCTACGGGCTGTCTAACGGTTAAGGTCAGACTGACTTCTACTTATCGGGACGACCCTTCGGAAGTCTTGACGACGGAAGTGTAGCGGTCTCAGATATAGCCGATAACCTATCTAACGTGCACTGCTGAAGGCTCTCATCAGCTCGCCAAGAATTAAAAAAAGTGATTCGGGACAGATTTCTGGGTGTAAATGCGTTGGCTGCAGCCCGGGTTTCCTGAGAACGCGATCTGCAGCCAGCGTCAGCACTTCTGCACAGCAGCGCTAAGAGCATATTAGCATAAGCACAGGGCAGATGCACGTGGCCGAACGCTCACTCCTTCACTGTAATGAGCGCGCCACAGGGGAACTGCATCCTAACTCCACAGGAGAAAACAGCGTTCTTTGTTTAAACGGCAAAGTAACACTACATATACAGCGTCCAGGCTTTGTTACTTTCCATGAGTAAATGCTGCTTCATCATTAGCATTTCTGTTACCCTGGGTGTGAAATTAACACCCGCCACCAGCCAAATGGTAAAATTTTGATTGTGGCTCGTAAGAGTGCTACTCTAGCAGCCACTTTGGCCGGTAACCAACCAGGTTGTGTTATATTATAAAAGGTTATGTGGCTGGTAAAATGTTGAAAATGGCTAGCGAATTTTTTTAGAATCCACAAGCCACTCTGGCCAGCGGGTGATAGTTAATTTCGCACCCTGCCGTTACCCGTTATATTTTCCCCTGACCCGACGGGCGTGAAGGGCGAGGAGGCTCACCCGTGCTCTCTTCTCGGCCTCCAGCCGCTGCATGATCATGACCGTGTCCACGTCCTCGTCGTCCTCCTCCTCCTCGTCGTCGTCGCTCTGCTTGGACTCCTGGAGCCTCTTCTGGAACTGCCACTCGAGCATGAGCTTGCGCAGGCGGTCGTTCTCCTCGGCCGTGCGCTCCGGCTTGGCCTGCAGGTCCTGGATCTCGCGGTCCAGCAGGTCCACGATGTGCAGCTGCTGCTGCTTCTCCAACTTCTCGCGGGCGTCCCTCTTCCAGGGGTCCGGCGAGAGGCTGTCGCCCGACGACAGCTCCTCCTTGCTGATGGTGATGTACTGGAGGTCCCGGCGCTCGATGGTGCGCGGCTGCTGTTGGGGGAGGAGCTCGCGGATCACCGTGTCCTGGGGGGGCGGGGCCTGCTGCCGGGGGAGGCTGGCCAGCTTCTCGGGCCGGGGGGGCTGCTGTTGGCCCTGGGGGGCCGGCTGCGGGGGGAGGTAGGCCTGGGGGATCTGGGTGGGGGTCGGGGGAGGGCCCATCTGCTGGTGCTGGGGGTGGCGGGGGCCCGTGCTGCTGGTTGTTGCCGTGCGGGACGGGCCCGGCGGGGGTTGCGGATCTGGCCCATCTTCCTCTCCTGCTCCCGCCTCTTCCTCTCGCGCTCCTCCTCGAGCCGAGCCTTCTCCTTCTCGTACCAGCGCTGCTGCTCCTCGCGCTTCTTGCGGTCGGCGGCGGCGGCGGCGCGTTGGCGTTGGCGGCGGCCGCGTGCTGCTGCTGCAGGGGGGCCGCGGGCGGGGGCGGGAGGGGCAGTTCCGGCTGGGCCTCGAAATCGGCGGTGTAGTGCACGGGAGGCGGGGGAGGGGGCGGGGGCAGGTCGGCGCGGCCGGGCTGGGGGGCCGGCGCTGGGGCCGGCGCTGGGGCGGGGGCCCGAGTGTGGTGACAGCGGGGTCTTCCAGCGGCCTGGCCCGCTCTTGTGGTTGCCCTTGGAGGAGGACGAGGAGGAGTAGTTGAGGTGCTCCTGGCTGGAGGTGCTGGACTCCACGGAGGAGGAGACCTGGTGGTTCCAGTGCTCCCCGCTGCCCCGCTCCCTCTGGTACTCGGCCTCCCGCTGCTGCAGGAGGAGGAGGTCCTCGGGCCGGAGCCTATCCGGGGGGTACCCCCCTCGCTCGTCACACAGCTCATCCTGCGCAACACACAGGCACAAAGGTCAAAGGTGAACCACAAAACCCTGCTTTCAAAATACACTTCATATACTTTCATTTAATTTTCATATCTTATAACCAAAGGGGTATACTTTATAAAAAAATGCGATGTAAATCAATATGGCATAAAATCTATGTGATATGTTTGTTTGCACAGGTTTATGTATTATTGCTTGGGTATATTCCTTTGTATTTTCCCCGAAAATATATAATTTGATATTTATTTTTTATATATTCTCTACTTTCTGAGCAAATATTTTGTATAGGTGTCAATTTGTGGTTGTTTATTGTTTGTAAAAAGTTCAATAAAAATATATTCACAAAAAAAATAAGCCATATCTGAAACTGTAGCTACTGCACAGACTAGTATATTGAATAGTGAACACAGGGTTGTCACTACACAGAGCAGCCAGCCAGGTCATTCAATAGGCAGAGACTCTTGGGGGTAATCCAGGCAGTGCTGGATACCCTAGAGCGGTTTTCAACCTTTTCTGATCCAGGGGCGCCCACCCAGGCTCAAACACATCCAGGGGACCCCCATCATAAGTTAAAAAAGGTTATATTAAAAAAAAAGTTTAATATTTTGAAGTATTTTCCCAAATCCATATATAGCCATTGCATATCAGGTTTGGCCAGGGACCCCCTACAGTACCTTCAAGGACCCCCAGGGGTCCACACACCCCTTGTTGAAAACCCAGGTCCAAGGCTGCATGCAACTGACCAGCCTTGATGGGCTGAATGGTCTAAGTATTCATATGTTCTTATAAACATTGCAAAATGCCACTGGATTTCAGACACACTCATCATCGGCCTATTGAGCGAATGATTAGCAGTGACTGTGTGAGACTCGGGCCCCTGTCGCACCTGTAGGGCCATGTTGCCGGGGGGAAGGTCGTCCATGGGCCCCGGGGGACGGTCCTCGGAGTTGTGCCAGGGGCCCGGCCCGGGGCCCATCCGGTCCTGAGATTTGGAGGCGGGGAAAGTGAAGTAATCCCTGGTGTAGGTCTGCGTGGGAATGGGGTACGCCTCCGGATGGGGCGGGGGACGGCTCCTCCTGCAGACAAAGAGGGGGGGCGGGGCCGGGCGTGGCAGGTTAGAATTAGAGGGAGACGCATCGGGGGTTAGACGCGTGATTACACGTTATTACAGCCCAGACAGAGGGCGGTTTGGCGAGATGTCTCCATAATCAACACAGCTGTACCTGCGTATACATCTAGAGCTTTTAACAAACCAAAAAACAAAGCAGTGTTACTACTGGCTACGGCTCGCTGCGAGAGCGTCTAAGTGCAGGAAAGCCATGGTGTTCGTTGGCGGGATAAGCGCGGCGGCGCATTTGCAGAGCACTGCGGCACAGGAACTAATTAGCTAATCGGGCATGGTGGCAGGAGGCCTGCTGAGGATTTATTACAACGCTAACGTGGCAGACGCTGATAAGCAATTTTAAATCACGTTACACTGCATGCCCTCTAAACAGGAGAATGCCTTTCCAAAGGCACGCAACATTTCCGTAATTACATGGTGCGGTAACGGCGTACGTAACGGCGTACGTACCGTACTGCAAGCGCAGAGCTCTTATTTCTAAAGAGAGTAAGTCTTGTCTGTGTGCCTTTTTTCCCACCCGTGTGTTCTTGTGTCTAATGCGTCTCTATGACTGTGCTATGCAGAGCGCTGCTTGTACGTGCGGTGGCCGTTGAGAGCGCTCTCTCGCGAGGCAGGAACGCCGAGCCGTCGCGGCCCGCGCCGTACTCACGTCGGCGCACAGGTTGCCCGTGGAGACGGAGGTGATCTTGGTCCCAGGGCCTCCTGGGTAAACGGGCTTCCCTCCTGGACTCTGAGCCTGGTCTGAGGAACAATGGCAGCGCTGTCAGAGTCAGGCTTCATACACAATCAGGCCTCGCACTCTCACACGCACAAACACACGCATACAAGCATGCGCGCGCACACAGACACACACAGACAGACGAGCAGAGATGGACAGAGACAGAGACAGGCACATACTCTCTCGCGGGGACCCGGGGCAGGTTTTGGGGGTACTCACTGGCCACGTTGGGGCTGGAGCGGTGGTCGGCCCTGTTCTTCAGCAGCCGATCCTCTCCGCTCATCTTCTTTGGTTCGGGGTAGGCCTCCCACCCGCCCTGTGGGCTCTCCGGGGAGCCGTTCTGCACGGAGTTGTTGTAGAGCTCGAAGCCCTCGCTCTTTGGTCTGCCTTTGCCCTTGTCTCGCCCGCGGTCTGACGCTAGGGACAGCAGGAGACCACCATTCATTAGAACATTTCTTTTAATGTTTAACATGTCAAATTCTGGTAAAATCTTGATTGTGTCTGGTAAGATTCACTACTCTAGCAGCCACTTTGGTAGGTACACATCCAGATTGTGTTGTATTGTAAAAGGTTATGTGGCTGGTAAAACCCACTCAAACCCTGGTCCGTAGGCCGGTGCCAGCCCCCTGGCGTACTGCCGACCGGTGCCCAGAGAAACCGATTCTGAGTAAAGTGCACTGTAATGTTACTGCCATAAACAAACCTGAAAGGAGGAAGATTACAGATAACTGGTCCCTGGTACAAAAAAAGATTGATTAAAAACACGCCCTTAATTTACGAGCTGCCTGGAAACCAACCGACCGGCAACCGTAACCTCTTATCAGGGATGGGGGGAGTGACCAGGCTCCTCCTCATTGGTTGCTCGGTCACGCCATGGTACTGTGTGGCAGCGAATAGCATTCCAGAACTGACCAGTCTCATTAACTAACTTTTTACTTGCCGTCTACCACAGTCACGGAGGAGCACCTTACCCCGCTGCATCATGGGGGACGGCTGGTTCAGAAGTGTGGCCAGACCGTGGTAAATGGCTCCTTGCTTGGCCACTTCGAGCGTCACAACCGAGCCCGTTCTGGTCATCAACTCTGCAGCCCTGCAATGAGAAAATGACAGACCATTTTACCAATGAAAAAATAAAGAATGTCGTGCCTGACGACGACGACCTCTTTGGTCGATACGATGCATTCTGAATAAACCACAAGGGAGAGTTTTGCTGGTGTGCGGGTATCCTTTATTTATTCCATCGCCTCATTCTTTGGCCCTGCCCCTGGCCAAGCCAGTTGGATGTGTGTATACCACGTTCTTCTCAGATGGTTTACCAATGCAAAACACACCAACGAGAGGCCAACATGACAGTGTTCATTCCTCCTTGTGTTGTCCTTGTCGAACACACAGACGCCTAACTGACACCATCACTTAATCCTACAAATATTTGCTCAGATATTGCCCTCTGAATTAGCAAATGAGGAACGACTGTTAAGAGTTAAACGTTCTTGCTTTTTGCTCTCCGAAAGTGGTGAACCGCTGGTCTTCATAATTGGCAACTTCACAAAGCATTCTCGGTCAAACCAACCAAACCAAATTTGTGAATCAATCCCTGCTGGCAGCCGAGTTGCAGAAACATGGTTTTAGCTCAATTGAATGTGGGATTGAGCAGTTTAATTAATGTTCCCAAGATAAGTATTTTCACTCGTAAAAGATGGACCAATAAAGTATATTAAGACTTCAAATTAAGTCTGCCTTTTCTAAAACAAAAGTTCAGACAATGTGAAGGGTTTTGTGCAAAATTCCACCAAGGGACACGGGTATTAAATAAAGCAATGAAATAAGGAATTATAAGTACAAATAACTGATTCCTTATGTTCCGCTTGAAGGAAATTGGATTCGTTTTGCCAGCCCCACTGATTCTGTACAATAGCAGAGCTCAAGTCATCTAAACTCTGCCATCGGACGCCACAGCGGTTATACAACCTCCTCCTTGCATTTTATTGATTAGGTACTCTTCAATAAATTACACTAAGTGACATAAAACCATCCACCTGTTGGAGTATTATTTATTTTTGTTGGAATTGTTTGGCCTGTAATGAATCAGAATAGTGGAGAGATGAAGGAACGTTTGTGTACTGTGGGGATTTTTCAGGTTATATACGGGGACATACCTCTCTTGTGAGAGTCCAACGAGGCTGCGCCCGTCCACACTGAGCAGCTGGTCCCCAGCCGCAAGCCGTCCGTCCTGTAAACACACACACACACACACACACACACACACACACACACACACACACGCAGACACGCGCAAACACACACGGCTTTGCGTCATCACGTGTTGCACTTCCAACCAACAGGCTCCGGAACAATTCACTAGAGCCATTTTTGGCGTTTTATTTCAACCAGTCACTCTGAAAACCCCACATTGTGAGGACCGTGTTTTCTGAAGAGTAGTGGCCACTTCTCACAGTTTATATTATCCTCTGCCCCACGCTGGACAGAGTTCAACACGTCACTAATTAGGTTTTAAAAACATACGCGCGTGAGGGACCGCCCACTCACCATGTCAGCCGCTCCTCCTTTAACAACGGACTTGATGTAGATCCCGAGCTTGTCCTGCCCGGCGCCCTGCGCAGACACGAGAGAGAGAGGGGGAGGATCAGCAAACACTGCGACAGACCAAACAAAGTGAGAGAAAGAGAGGCCTCGTCCATTATCCCGTCACGTGGGGGAGCTTTGTTCCTCTAAACACTCGCACGGCGTTCGGGCGCTGAACGCGCCGGGGCTGTCGCTCACCAGCTGGCCAGGGGCTGCCACTGAAAAAGGGTCATCAATAAATCATGGCGCCGGTGCGTTAATACAGGCTCGAAGCCTGTCGGCTCACCTCGGATTCAGAGGGGGTTCGCTATAGCTGCTGCTTAAAAGACACGGGGAAGGGGACCTCAGAGGTCAAAGGTCACGCGCTCTCCAGAGACCAGCGACAAGCCGCCCGGGATCTGTGGCCGCTTTTCACGAACGCTTCCATACATGGTCTGAATGGAGATTTTAAGTGGTCTCCCTTAACCTAAAAATAAGGGTTGGATGGGGTTCCGTTCCTTATATGGACAGATGTGTCCGCCGTGCACAAATCTTCTAGAGGTACTACTAGCAGTCAACTGAAGAACCGTGTTAAATGGACACGGATCACAAAACACAAAAGAAGAGAGAATTTTTCAACAACAGCTGCTGGTGGTCTGCTTTTTCAACATTAAAAAGAACCAGGGGCCGGATCCCCCCAGCCAATCTCAACAAGTGTGAGCCTCTAAAAGTCCCTCCTACAAGTTCCTGTGAGGACAGCATACGCACACGCACACACACAAGGCAGCGTGATTATCTCCGGGTTAACATGCCACCTGGGGAACGAAGCCTGACTGCAGGTTTACCCCCAAAGTGATCTCGAGGTAAAGGTACACTGGATTACACACAATATAAAACTACGGCCTTCATGTGCTTTAAAGCGCTCGGCTAACTCACGAGATTTTCGCTAAAATGTGTTTCCTGTGTTTCTTCAGAACCCCTGTCCGATCTATGGGATATACAGACAGAGGGAAAAATAATGAACCTGAAAATCTTTTGGTTTAACTCTGTTTTTTTGTGCCCCCCATCAATCGGCAACTAGAGGATTTTGCGGGAGCAGAGATAAATCCCATCGAGTGAAGCCAGCAGTAATATTTGGGAAAGCTCAGGTTCAAACAGTCTGGTCTGTTAAGCGCAAAGCCCGCCTTCACATAGCCTCAGTGGAGCTAAAGGATAACAAAGCGCTGGCTAGCTTTGTACACACGCACCAACAGCGGCTTCACCTCAACAAACAGCCAGGACGCTAGGCTACGTAAACAATTATAAAGTAGCAGATGTGGGCAGGCTTTCATGTTTATAATCCCGAGTCGACATCATTCACGTCCCTCAACACACGTCCCAATAATTACTCAGGAGGACGATTGCTCAATGATTGCAGAAGGATGATTTCTCACCCTTCTTTATCCAATTCAAAAGATCCAAAAGTTAAATCAAAAATAAAGGTCTTCACAGATACTTGGGACAGTCCGTTCAGAAAAAGTTAATATTTAACTGCCAAACTGAGGAGGAGAAAATGCATTAATTTGCAAAGACATAAATCTGGCTTCTCCCATGTTCAAGGTTTTTAACAGGGAAACGATGCCCACTTGAACATTTCACAACGAATAAATAACTTTTACAAGCACCCCTGAAATCCACACACAGTCTCCATGAACTCTGAGCAGAAGCCCTGACTGGGAAGCACACGTGTACAGCCCCCGAGGCATCGAGATGTGTGGCGGTGGGGTGTGCAGACGCCTAAGACATGTTGCGGCGCTGCGGAGTGTGGGGGGCAGACGCCTCAGAGACGCGTCGCGGGGGTGGGGGGGTGGGCAGACGCCTCATAGACATGTCGCGGGGGTGCGGGGGCAGACGCCTCATAGACGTATCGCGGGGGTGCAGAGCGGGGCCAGACGCCGCGAGCAGTCTCTCCTAATGAGCCCTCTCTCTCCTGCCAGCCCACCTGGCTGCTGCGTCTGCAGCCACGGCATGCCTGTGTCAGTGCTTCCATGGGCTTCAGACAGAGGGAGGGGCACCTCAAATCAATCTGCTCCGAGACAGAGAAATATTCAAGAAATAGACATGGGTGCTGCACTGACAAGACCAGAGAAGTATGGAGCTGGTGCTAATATCAGTCTGTATATTGCCTTCGTACCATGGCTAACAGCAGCATGTATGTTCACTAATGCTAATAGCTGCCTGTATGTTCACTGATGCTAACAGCAGCCTGTATGTTCACTGATGCTAACAGCAGCCTGTATGTTCACTAATGCTAATAGCGGGCTGTATGATCACTGATGCTAACAGCAGCCTGTATGTTCACTGATGCCAATAGCGGCCTGTATGTTCATTGTTGCTAATAGAGGCTGTGAACAGAGGATAGATTGTGAGCCATGTAGCTGAGCCCTGGTCAGTGATAAACACATTCCACCATCAGAGAGGCGTTAGCTGTCGCAATTCTCTGACAGATCTGTAATAAGAATTCAATGCTTTAGCTTAATGCTCCCGTCTTTAAGTATTTAAAATTCCAGCCTTCACAGTCTCGGTACTCTGGAGCGATACAGAAAATGTGTTGTTTGTGTGTCTGGTGACTAACGACGGCCTGGAGAAAGACTTCCATTGCACGCTGACCATAGATAAAAATATTTTTGTTGGTTTTGCCCAGAGGAAGTCCAGGTGGACTCGGGGATAATGAAACGCAGGGAGCCTGGATTGGACGGATCCGACGGTAAAACCTCCAAGCGCTTCCCGATTTGCGCTCTCACGACAGGAACGCTTTAATTGCGGCCAGCGTTGCTTGAGAGCGCTTACCTGGGCCTGCTGGGAGTTCATACCACAAGGGTAGGGGTAGGTCGTGGGGGGGGGGGGGGGGGGTGGAGAGAATGCAGACCTCTGCTGTCTAACACATTGTTTACTTGTTTAAGCCTTCAGTCAGTCAGGGAGCGGCAGTATTACAAGCCCATCTGGAGTTGTGGACACAGTAGTGGTATTCTGGTCCTCCATTTAAGGCTAGGCTGAGCGTGCGAGGGAGAGAAAAAGTAGTATGTTTGTAGCACTGCCGGAAAATAAACGTGTTCAGTGCTTTCCGGAAGCTTCCCAGGCCGCTCAGCCGGTGAACCGGCGGCGAGGGAAAGGGGCCAGGACCACCTGCTGAAATGTCACCGGGGAGGGGGACTGGCGGACCGCGGAGCGCTCGGGGAGAGGGGCCGCGGCGGTAACCGAAGCCGCCTGAGAAAGGGGAGCTTCTGTTCTCCTCCGATACCGCCACAATAACCGCCGTCATCGCCCCCCCACCACCCCCTCCGCCACGGTGCTACTTACCCCGCTGTCAGGTGCACCCCCCTACAGCCAATCAGGAACATCGACTTTGCCACGGTCCACTGAGGAACCATTAGACAAAGCTGTGAATATCAATATTCCAGAACTTACCAGAAACTGAAAGTTATGTAGGAACACAAGTGCTGTGATACGTTTCCAAAAGGTTCCTTGTAAAGGAACGGTTTAGATATGCTGCTGTCTCTCGTTTCGGTAAACGCAGCTCGCGAGCACAATCGGACACCCCCACACATTGAGCAGGTGTCCTGTCAATCAATCAAGCTGGACAGCTACAAGAGCCAGAAAACCAACAGCATACAACCAGCAGAAGCACCACTTTCAACGCTAACAAAAACCAAGAAGGTACTTTTCCACACCACTTCTTTGAACAGATCAGAGTCAAATGAATCTGACATTTCCAGAACACTAGCAACCGCATAATATATCCAACCCACTGCAGAATCTCTTGATGAAAACAAAACTTCTATTCAGAGCGTAATCGGTCATGACGTGCAAGAAGAAACAAATGGAGAAGAAACAATCACACAGATAAGTCACGCTTCTCAACATACACAAACAACAGCTCAAAAACTGCGGGGGGAAAAAAAATGACAGAAGAGACAAAAAATTATAAAACAAACTAAAAAGGCTTTCTAAAACTATCGTCTGAGCTACACGGACAGAAAAAGGTGTGTAAGACGGGAGAACGTACCGCCTGCTGCTACGCTGTGTAACGCCGTGTGCAGAGCTGCAGATGATGCGGAGTGAC
This sequence comes from Synaphobranchus kaupii, assembly GCA_029718625.1. Classification (NCBI taxonomy): domain Eukaryota; kingdom Metazoa; phylum Chordata; class Actinopteri; order Anguilliformes; family Synaphobranchidae; genus Synaphobranchus; species Synaphobranchus kaupii. The sequence continues at coordinate 12,866,229 of CM056381.1, read as the reverse complement.
TGCGTGCACGAGTGTGTGTGTGAGAGAGACAGACAGATGCTGTAAGTGACCTGAGGCGTTTGGGCGGCTCTCTCGCTGGGACTGTGTGAACCCCCGTCTACCTCCCACTCCTGGAGGAGCGTAACTGGAGAGGAGGGGGGAACATTCCAGGAGCCCGACGTGGCCAGGTGCCTCGCCGGGAGAATTGGGAGGGGGGGGTGTTTGCACATTAGGGTGGTTCGGCTCAGGTGACACGGGGGAGCGAGGGATCGCTGCCCTGGCCAAGCAAATGTCGTGAGGTAACGCAAGTGTGCATTTAGTCAGTGTTGTGTGACCTGAGGGAGAAAACTGACACATGTTAAAGAGCAGGCTTACAAAACTACTGTGTGTGTGTGCGCGTGTGTCTGTGCATGTGTGTGTACATGCACATGTCTGTGTGTGTGCACGTGATATGCATGTGTGTGCTTGTGTGTGTGTGTGTGTGTGTGCTCGCGTGTGTGTGTGTGTGCTCGCGTGTGTGTGTGTGTGCTCGCGTGTGTGTGTGTGTGCTCGCGTGTGTGTAGATACATTGTGGCTGATACTGTGTACGTCACCGGCCTTGTAAAAGGCTTTATTTACTTTGAGTGCCGCTAGCAGTATCACAGCAGCCTTAACACAGAGCACAGCGGCGCTGCTACAGACAGCACGGGGAATGAATATCACAGCCCTGCCACATACCCAACACCCCCTCAGGACCCTACGAGTGAGACCCAACCTCAAGCCTCCTCACGCTGGCACCGTTTTTTCCACGGCGCCGCGGCACCCGCGTGACGCACGAGCGGGCGGGACGGGCGCGCGGGGACTCGGGAGCTTTACGGGCAGGCGGGTAGCACAAATAGAACGGGTAGTAAAAGCCATGCGCTCTGGCATTAGACATGAAAAAGTGCGGGGGGTCATAAAAGCAGCTAATAAAACCCTAATTCACGTTAACAAGCACGCTAATTGCTACCGTTTTCAGGGCCCGGGCCCAGGCTATTATCTCCACATGTGTGGGGAGGGCTGATGGTTCAGTGTGTGGAAGTGGCTGAATGAATACCGGCCCCAATGCTACGCCATTCCTGGAGGGCCGGCTGCATGCAGGTTTTTCCCACAAATTACCCTGGATCAATTAGTTAATGAGTTAATGGGTCACTCATAGATTAGACCACAGTAAGGCTTTTTATACAGTGACATAAGATGTTTTTGGCTGGATTTCTTGGGCTTGGGAAACAACTGGGCTAATTAAATAATTAAGAGCAGAAGTTGGCATGGAAGCCAGAAACGGATACGGCAACGATAACCGCCGGACGATCGCGGCCCTTACGGAAGCCGCCGAAGAGCAGAGGAGACGCGAACGGCGTTGCGAGCGCGCTCGTTAATTATCGGGTTGTCAGAGGAGACGGGAGACGCGGCGCTCGGGGAGGAGAAGCGCCTCTCCTCGGCGTTGCGTCAGACGCGGCAGGCGGCGGTGAGGGCGCGAAAAGCCGCGCGACGGCGCCATATTTCACACCTGTGATTGGAGCCAGAAAGAGACGGGGTGTGAAGGGGGTGGGGGCTGCGGTAGGCTGCTTGCATCCTATGCGCGTCTGCTCAAATCTGAGGGCGCAACACGTGGTGACTTGTGACTATGGGAACGAGGCAGGGCGAGGGAGTTACGGGAACAAAGCCGCCAGTCTGAAGATTCAGTGAACCGGCGTCTTCGGGGGAAAACAGGTTTTGGCCTCAAGTGACCTGGTCCACGGCCCACTAGAGGCTTTCAGGGAAACCTTCCATACCCGCCGGACCCAGTGGTGACCACTAAGTGGGTGGTTCTTTCTCCCGACGACTATACGGTCAACCCAAAGCTTCACCCTCCGCCCACAAACGCCCCCCTTTGTACGCCCGCCCGCCGGTGGGGTCAGGCCGGGTTCGCCCCCCTCCCCGTTCACCTCGGGAGCGCGGAGGTGTCGTCATGGGAACGGGGACGCGAACGCGTCACAGCCCGCGCCCCGTTAGCGATCTAATCTTACACTTTAGAATCCTCGAGTCCTCAGAGCGGACCACTGCGTCCAATAAAAACACAAGAAGGCAAAACACACGAGGGTGTGGCGCAGAGTCGGGAGGGTTAGAGCAGCCCTGTCACACTCTAACCACGTGACTCACAGAGCGGAGAAGAGAGGAAAACAGGTCTGGTCACATTTCCCAGAGCCGTGGCCTCGAAAACAATCCTGTTACCAAAACAAACAAAAAAAACTCCGCAATTCCCTTTGAATCACTCTGGAACCTTTAAAAAAAACACTACTTTTCCCCTCCACTTTATACTGCAGCGGTAATTTTTTCTTTAAGGGAAGACTAGCAACAAAATAAAAATGAAAAAAAACTCATGCATTTCACTGGGATGTATCCCAGATGCAGAGAGAGAGTGACTTTCTGGGGCCTGGTCCGCTGGCTTGGAGCAGTGAAACAAACACCAGCCCCACCCTGACACTTCCTGTCCGCGGAAGCGCTCTGTAACCTAGCCCCCGCAAATACAGGAAATTGAAAGCAAAGGCTGGAGACCCCGCCGCTGAATTGGCCCCGGCAGCGTCTGCTCTCCTGGTTCTCTCATCCCGCGGCTGACGCACATAATAAACATCGGCAGTCTCTCCTTTTGCGCGCTCCTGCGCTTTTATTCTGAAAGAGCCGCTGCGCTGAGAATTCCGCGGAAGGTTCTGGAATGACTCCGATGCTGCTTGCTTCATTTACAGTTAATTTACTGCTCGGGTGAATTTAAGCGCGTATTGAGCCGTTATAATGGTGATCAAAGCCATCGGGATGTGTTAATGAATCAACGGCCGCTGAAGTTCAGAGACAATAAGACAATATGATACACCCTCAGGCCCCTACCACATGAACAGAAGGCCATCGCTAAAAACCGAGCTAGAAATAAATTTAACTTCACCTCCTCGTTTCAAAGTGAAGTGTACACAAAGCAAACCAGAGAAAATTGCGGTCTCTTTCAAATCGCGTTTTTTTCTTCTTCTCCGCACTCTGTTGCTCCTGTACCATTTACAACAACAAACCATCGTTTTAAGTATGGCGTTATTTCAGCTGGAAAGCTTCGCTCGGTTTGAGAAAGCCCCGCTCTCGCATTGCGGGGACGCGAATAACTTCAGTATGTCCCGTCGCTCTGCGAGACTCTCGGCTAGGCTTGTGAGGACGCCACCGTCTAACGCCACCGCCGTGCTTTGCTTGCCTGAAGTAGCAGAGACCAAACAAAGGCGTTTGTCTTCGCGTGCCGGCGGCTGGGCCCTTCATGCGGCTTTCCGCTGTGACCGTACGAGCTGCTGCAGCCACTCCGCACTCCCGCTAGCATGCTGGGAAGGGTCAGGGAGGGCATCTCTTTTCCATCTCTCACTCTCTCTCCATCTCTCCATTTCTATATCCATCTCTATCACTACATCTCTATCCATCTCTCTCTATGTATATATCGCTCTAGCTCTCCATCTCTCTCTCTATTTCTCTCAATCTCTATATCTATATCTCTCACTACATCTCTCTCTCTCTCTCTGTATGGGAGGGCACTGTTGCAGGCCGAGGGTCGGACACACACAAACCCCTCCCTCTCAAACACCTGAAGGAGCCATAAAAATACGCTATTTCACAGAGCTATGAGAAGGGCCCTTTGGAAGCCAGTGATTCAACACAGACGTGTTACACGGTAAACAGGGCTAAAAACATACCGCCCATCATGACACACCGTTACTGTAGCCGGTCTCTCAGCTCAACGCCAGAGCGCCCATTACAGCATGAAGGGACAGGGTAGCCACGGTCGGTTAGTGAGCGACGGGGACACGCCTACTAGATTACCTCCGCGTCAACTCGGCTCAGACCGATTTCCCGCTCTTTGTATCAATGACCGCGAGATGAACCGGAATGCGTGCATGAGAAAGATTCTCATTTACGCACCGAAACTTCTTGGATTTCTATGCCTTTGGAGAGTCAAATCTGGAACGCTCTGACAGAAATGCAAGGAGACAGCCTGAAAACCCTCTCTACTTGGACGATCTGAGGAGCTGTCAAAGTGCATTTAGCGTTTGAGCCCCTGCTAAAGTGGCTTAACACAAGCAGTGCAGTCTGGGCTTTATCGGGATGTAAAGATGCTAATGGTGATGCTAAATTACTTTGATCTTAAGTCTGCAAAGTTTTGAATGGCGAAACACTTCATTATTAGTACAGCGATTGGGTTTATTAAATATCGCCAACACTCGACTTTATCGACTGTCTGAATTCACAGCGGAGCAGCTACCCGCTACACCGCCGGGCTCCGTGCAGAAATAAGGAAGCGTGCGCGGCATGGAAAGCCCCTCGGCCGCGTCTGGTCCCCTTCCCGACAGGAGAAGCAAAGAGCTGAAGGAAACGGCTCGAGAGCGGGCAGCTGCGAGGCGGGTTTTGTTGAGGCGCGCACTCCCTCGCTCCCGCTCTGGCCAACGCGGTATTCCTGGAGATTCGCGCGCATGCCGCCATTTACGGTGCGGATGTGACCGTCCCCATCCCCGTCCCCCGTCCCCCCCCGCCCCTCCTCCCCCCTGCCCCTCCTCCCCCCTGCCCCGCGACTTCACGGTCCGACCGTGCGGAGTGGTCAGGAAACCTCGCACACAGAAATGGGAGCATATCCTTCTATTGTTACAGCAGCGAGCCACGCAAGGAGGCTCTGCTCTGAGCTCAACATTCACCCTCACACTCAGCCGCTCTGCTTAGCACCGCAAAAAAAAACATATGGCAGTTCACCCATTACTGTAGTCCCAATATAACACACACCCCATTATAGCTTATTATACGATAAATAAGTGATAACGGTTCTGTTCATTTGACTAAATTTGAAAACACACAAAGCCAAAGTACTGGGTGCATACATTAAAAATGATTGAGGATAACACCAAAAAAGTATAGAACTCATTCCACTGTGGTCCTCTCACTCATATGAGTTAATGCTACTTTTTACGTAGCATGAACTCAATTCTAATCCAATGAACAGATTCTCATTGAACCACAGAACTGAATTTCAACACGTATCACTTCTTAATTCTTGTGCCGATGACCCAGAAACGCTTTCTGTTGCAAGTGAAAAGAACGGCGCACTGCGAGTCCCATATTTAGGCTGCGGAGCGCGGACGAGGACATGCGTTTCTGGTAATGAGGCATATTGATAAGCACATGCTTTTAAAGACAGGCTTGTTTAGTCTGATTCTACGTCGAGCCTTCAGTCGGGCCCGAGCGTTTTTATTATCCTTGTGTGGCCTCCGTGATCTTTCAAGTAAGAAAAATGTAAACCCACAGCATGCCCTGTAATTCTGCTTAAGGAGCTACAGACAGACAAAAGTGCCCGTGAAGCTGTCAGTTTATTAGAATCTGGGGAATTTGGAAAAGCAAGCGAGTGTGCACATTGCGTGTGTGTGTGTAAGAGAGGTGACCTGCGATACAGATAAAACACAGTATAAGGACAGGGGCCAGTGTCCTAACGGTGGGACAAAGAAACAATATTCCTCCCGAAACGTCGTACATTTAAAGAGTAAAATATATTGAAAGCTGCAAACAGTGGGGTGATAGATGACATAAAGAACAGAAAGGGTGGTTGTTAAGCTGTGGGAACGAGTGCTTTAATGAGCGGTATTTGTGTGTGCAGAAAGGGGAGCACAGGGGAAGCGCAGAACAATAAGAGCCCAGCTGCTCTGCTCTGCCGCTCTGTGTGGAAGGGCCAGGATTTCCTCTACTCCTCCACCTGCACTGGCCCCATGGAAAACTGCAGCCTGGCCACTATTTACACACCGGCCCGTACGCTAGCTAGCGATGCTAAACCTTACTGCACCGCCCAGCACGGGGTCCCACTGTGTTATACCGCTATTTATACACCGGCCCGTACGCTAGCTAGCGATGCTAAACCTTACTGAACCGCCCACCACGGGGTCCCACTGTGTTATACCGCTATTTATACACCTGCCTGTAAGCTAGCTAGCGACGCTAAACCTTACTGCATCGCTCAGCACGGGGTCCCACTGTGTTATACCGCTATTTATACACCGGCCCGTACGCTAGCTAGCGATGCTAAACCTTACTGAACCGCCCACCACGGGGTCCCACTGTGTTATACCGCTATTTATACACCTGCCTGTAAGCTAGCTAGCGACGCTAAACCTTACTGCATCGCTCGCCACCGGGTCCCACTGTGTTATACCGCTATTTATACACCGGCCCGTACGCTAGCTAGCGATGCTAAACCTTACTGAACCGCCCACCACGGGGTCCCACTGTGTTATACCGCTATTTATACACCTGCCTGTAAGCTAGCTAGCGACGCTAAACCTTACTGCATCGCTCGCCACCGGGTCCCACTGTGTTATACCGCTATTTATACACCCGCCTGTAAGCTAGCTAGCGATGCTAAACCTTACTGCATCGCTCGCCACCGGGTCCCACTGTGTTATACCGCTATTTATACACCGGCCCGTACGCTAGCTAGCGATGCTAAACCTTACTGCACCGCCCGCCACCGGGTCCCACTGTGTTATACCGCTACTTACACACGGGCCTGTACGCTAGCTAGCGATGCTAAACCTTACTGCACCGCCCAGCACGGGGTCCCACTGTGTTATACCGCTATTTATACACCGGCCCGTACGCTAGCTAGCGACGCTAAACCTTACTGCACCGCCCGCCACCGGGTCCCACTGTGTTATACCGCTATTTATACACCGGCCTGTAAGCTAGCTAGCGATGCTAAACCTTACTGCACTGCCCGCCACCGGGTCCCACTGTGTTATACCGCTATTTATACACCCACCAGCCTGTACGCTAGCTATCGACACTACACCTTTACTGCACCGCCCGACACCGGGTCCCACTGGCCTACACCGACAGGGTCCCACTGTCCTACACCGCGATTTATACACCCACCCGCCCATACGTTAGCTAGCGACCCCACGCCTTTACTGCACCGCCCGCCACCGGGTCCCACTGTACTACATCACCATTGACGCAGCAACCAACCAGAACTGACCACATTACAACACTACAGCCACAATAACCTCAACTGACCACATTACCACACTATAGCCACAATAACCTCAACTGACCACATTACCACACTACAGCCGCAACTGACCACATTACCACACTACAGTCACAATAACCACAATGACAACAGTACCACATCACCGCCACAATAACCACAACTGAACATACTACAGCCAGAACCAACAACCACCAAAACTAGAACTGACCACACTACAGCAAAACTTCAGCAGAACTGACCACACTACTGCAAGACTTCAGCAGAACTGACCGCACTACTGCAAAACTTCAGCAGAACTGACCACACTACCACAAAACCTCAGCAGAACTGACCACACTACCGCAAAACCTCAGCAGAACTGACCACACTACCACAAAACTTCAGCAGAACTGACCGCACTACTGCAAAACTTCAGCAGAACTGACCGCACTACTGCAAAACTTCAGCAGAACTGACCACACTACCACAAAACGTCAGCAGAACTGACCACACTACCGCAAAACCTCAGCAGAACTGACCACACTACCACAAAACTTCAGCAGAACTGACCACACTACTGCAAAACCTCAGCAGAACTGACCACACTACCGCAAAACCTCAGCACAACTGACCACTACTGCAAAACTTCAGCAGAACTGACCACACTACCGCAAAACCTCAGCACAACTGACCACACTATCACACCAGCATCCCCATCAGTGTGAGAGCTGGAGGCACTGCTCAGACCCTCAGCCTTTTTACCTTGAATACACAATCATTAACCTGGCAGCACGGCTCACACACACGCAAATGCACGCACGGACGCACGGACGCACGCACGCACGCACGCACGGACGCACGCACGCACACACACACATATGCAGACACCAGTCACTGCTGTAGCAGTCAAGAGAGCCTGCATCTTCTCTGCTTGTAAACATGCACTACCTGTAAAAGAGGTTCCCATGTGCTTTACATGTAGGACAGTGTAAAAAGCGACATCCTCTGCAGACAGACAGAGCGGCGTTCAACACGCGGAAAACACAAAGCGCACAGAGGCTGCTCGCCCCCAGCGCAGCAAAGTCAAGTGAATGAACGGCGCAAACACTCGAGTGCCCTCATCCTGTCTGCCACTCGAAACCCTCAATCGCTGCTCCCTCCCTGAACGACATGACAGGTCTACCCACAGCCAACCGTTCTGTGCACCCCTCCCGCCCAAAACCCCAACCCCCAACCCCAGCCAAAACCCAAACAAGCAGAGAGCCTTACCGACTGGTCCTTCCGCCCAACGACCGAGAACCACATAGTGCAACCTTCGGCTAGCGGAGCGACACCGAGCTCGCAGCGGTCCGAGCGGCTGGCTATGACCGGGGGAAATCACAGACCGACAGGACACGGCAGGAAGAGAGCAATCAAAGAGGAGGAGGGTAAAAAAACAAAAAAAACAAAACAAAAAGAAAGGAAAGAGCCGGAGAGTTGTGGGCCGGGCTCTGCGATGCGGACAGAGAGAGAGAGAGAGAGAGAGAGAGAGAGAGAGAGAGAGAGAGGAGGAGAGTGCTCTGCGCTACGAAGCTCTGCGCTAGGCCACCATATGGCGTGGAGCAGTGGAGAGTGCAGGAAACACCACATCCAGACTGTTACGTAACCGGCCCGGCCACACTACGCTACAACCCCTGCTGCTCTCCCTACAGTTTGGCTAAACTTTCCCGGCTCTTCGGAGATATGCACCCTGCACTGGCCCAACCTGTCATTACACTCCCCTTCTCTCTCTCTCGCTCTACCTCCCACCTCCCTCTCCCTCCCTCCCTCTGCTTCCTTCTCGCTCTCGTTCTCTCCTCCCTCCTGCTCTCCTTCCCTCCCTCTTTCTCCCCTACTCCGCCCACGCCTTTTTACTCTGAAAATAGAAGTTGTAAAAACAAGGGGGAGACGTGGCCCCCACCTACTTAAACCTGAGGATTTGGCTTTGAAAATTAACAGTTTGTGCGACACCCACCTCCCCCTCCCCCAGCCTCACGCACTCACCCTTCTCCCCCCCCACCTCCCCCTCCCCCAGCCTCACGCACACACACCCCTCATCCCCCCCCCCACCCCTTCGTCTCCACCGCCGTTCGTCTGGCTTTCGTGGGGTTCCTGGAGTCTCACGCACCCCTAGAGTACCGTGGGCCCATACCCACCTAACTACAACCACATATACACACACACACAGACACATAACCATGTCCTCCTACACAAACCACATTTCACTATTCCATTGCGCGCACACACACACACACACACGCACGCACGCACGCACGCACGCACGCACGCACGCACGCACGCACAGACATACACACACACCTCACGATTCACCATTCCATTCAGCACACCACGCACACAAACCATAATTCAGCATGACACTCAACACTCCGTGCACACGCACACGCACACACACACACAGACGCACGCGTGCACAGCAACAATTCAGCATTCCATTCAGCCCCCGACACACTGAAACGCACACAACCCTGTTCCAGTGGAAAAGGAAGCCATTTACCGGCTCGAGCCTGCCAGGTGAGGGGACAAGACAGCCAGCAAAGAACAAACACCTCAATCTCACAATCTTCTGAACAAAAGAACACTTTCTAAACTGCTTGGAAAACAATGACATCATCGTTTTTGGGGGTTTGTAAACACTACTTCTGTTCTACTTTGACGCGGACTCGCCCAGACGTGGGGGGGAGGGTTACCGCAAACAAGCGGTTGTCATGGCGTCGGAGTGACCCTTTTCCAAAAGCGCCACCTGCCCCGTGAGGCTCCCGGAGAAAGGGGCGGGGCGAGGCAGGATTGGCCACGCCCCGTTTCGGCCATGCTTCCATTCCTCCGTCATAGACTCGTCACGCGCTGTGGCGCCGTGACTCGTGAAGTGAGAAAAGGAACGGAATGTAGGTGAGACTGCTCCCGTTGTCGCCCGCGGCGATGCGGGAGATGCTAGAGTAAGAAACGCACCCGTCACAACAGCGAAACCGCCGCGACACGAAGCTGAGAAAACGTACACGTGAGCAGCGGCGTACAGGCATCAGCACAGCCCCCTGTCACTTCAACAAACTCCCATCAAGCAAACCAGTAAAGTGTAAGGTGTGGCCGCTCAGTTTCCCCATATTAGAGTAAAATAGGCTCATTAAGTACTGGAAGTGCATAGGCAGCCCGGCTGAACGATAAACATAGACTTATAGAAAATCATTTTTAAGTATTATCCTTAAACAATCAAGATGGGTCTGGGTCTTTCCGGAAACTTTCCTATAATTCCTGCCTGCATAAAGCCTGTGCTTCCGGGTGAGGAAGCCGCAGCCTCCCATGAGCAGACCTGGGAATAACAACAGTTAAAAACGCGGAGAATGGAAGACGGAACGGACAGTCTTACCTTGGCGGCCACGATGCTGAGGCCCATGCCATTGTGCTTCTTCAGCGTGACGGTCACCACTTCCGGTTCCTTCCGCATTGGCTGTGGAGAGAGGAGGCGAGCGGCGTCAGGGAAAACTCGGGACGGGAAGTGAGAGGGAGCGGGAGAGGGCTCTTGGCTACGGCTAAAAATGCAGTGATCCAAGTGTAGGTCTCAGCACTCAATATTCCCTCTCACTCCCTCCCTCCGTCTCTCTCTCCCTCTCCCTCCTTCTGTGTCTCTCTCTCTCTCCCTCCCTCCCACTCCCTTTCCCTTTCTGTGGTGAAATGAAAGCGGCGGAGGAGGGAGCGCGTAGAGGCGTAGAGCGGGGCCGTGACTCGCCGGGTTTTGAGGCGACCGCAGCAAACGGTCGGATCCTGGAGAGACGTCAGGAATGAAAGCCACATGTCGTGGCTCCAGAGCTGCTCGGCGGACCTGTTTAAAGAGAGGGGCCCTTACCCTGTGAGAGAGGAGCCGACCCGTTTCCCACAGAGCAGACGCGTCGCCGCGACTTTCCTACGCAGAAACGCGCAACTGCTAAGCCGCAGAAAAACAAATGTTCTTAATTTCCCTCGCTATGCCGTTCTCCGGCATCGTTCAGAAGGTTCTGGCAAATGGGAGAGGAGAGATGATGGAACCTAGCGTGTTCAACGTGGGTGGGGTGCCAGTTCTCCTGGCGGGAAATGATCTTTCAAAATGGCAGATGACGGACACAAATTCATGGGCAGGGTCTGCACCAAATCCTGTCGGTTTTGGGGCGATTATCGTTGTTGATTATCACAGGGGAAATTATCAGCAAATGACTGTTTCTGAGGTACAGTTGAAGTCGAAGGTTTACATACACCTTAGCCAAATCCATTTAAACTCAGTTTTTCACAATTCCTGACATTTAATCCTAGTAAACATTCCCTGTCTTAGGTCAGTTAGGATCACAACTTTATTTTAAGAATGTGAAATGTCAGAACAGTAGAGAGAATGATTTATTTTAGCTTTTATTTCTTTCATCACATTCCCAGTGGGTCAGAAGTTTACATACACCCTGTTAGTATTTGGTAGCATTGTCTTTAGATTGTTTAACTTGGGTCAAATGTTTCAGGTAGCCTTCCACAAGCTTCTCACAATAAGTTGCTGGAATTTTGGCCTATACCTCCTGACAGAACTGGTGTAACTGAGTCAGGTTTGTAGGCTTCCTTGCTTGCACACGCTTTTTCAGTTCTGCCCACAAATTTTCGATTGGATTGAGGTCAGGACTTTGTGATGGCCACTCCAATACCTTGACTTTGTTGTCTTTAAGCCATTTTGACACAACTTTGGAAGTATTTGGGTCATTGTACATTTGAAAGAGCCACTTGCGACCAAGCTTTAACTTCCTGGCTGATGTCTTGAGATGTTGCTTCAATACATCCACATAATTTTCCTTCCGCATGATGCCATCTATTCCAAGAAGTGCCCCAGTCCCTCCTGCAGCAAAGCACCTCCACAACATGATGCTGCCACCCCCGTGCTTCACGGTTGGAATGGTATTCTTCGGCTTGCAAGCCTCACCCTTTTTCCTCCAAACATAACAATGGTTATTATATAATTTTTGTTTCATCAGACCAGAGGACATTTCTACAAAAAGTAAGATCTTTGTCCCCATGTGCAGTTGCAAACTGTAGTCTGGCTTTTATATGGCGGTTTTGAAGTAGTGGCCTTTCAGGTTATGTCGATATAGGACTCGTTTTACTGTGGATATAGATACTTTTGTACCTGTTCCCTCCAGCATCTTCACAAGGTCCTTTGCTGTTGTTCTGGGATTGATTTGCACTTTTCGCACCAAAGCACGTTCATCTCTAGGAGACAGAACGTGTCTCCTTCCTGAGCGGTATGACGGCAGTGTGGTACCATGGTGTTTATACTTGCGTACTATTGTTTGTACAGATGAACGTCGTACCTTCAGGCGTTTGGCAATTGCTCCCAAGGATGAACCAGACTTGTGGAGGTCCACAATTGTTTTTCTGAGGTCTTGGCTGGTTTCTTTTGATTTTCCCATGATGTCAAGCAAAGAGGCAGAGTTTGATGGTAGGCCTTAAAATACATCCACAGGTACACATCCAATTGACTCAAATAATGTCAATTAGCCTATCAGAAGTTTCTAAAGCCATGATATGATTGTGATATGAATTGTGATATAGTGAATTAAAAGTGAAATAATCTGTCTGTAAACAATTGTTGGAAAAATTACTTGTGTCATGCACAAAGTAGATGTCCTAACTGATTGCTAACACTATAGTTTGATAACATGAAATCAGTGGAGTGGTTAAAAATTAGTTTTAATGACTTCAACCTAAGTGTATGTAAACTTCCCAAACTTTGTTTCTCGCCGTTAAAGATTTGGCGCGAACAGTGCTTACCCAAGCAGGTTATTAACACTTGCCGAATTTCCCCTCGGTGGACCTGGTGTCTCTCTCGCCCCAACCCCCCCCCCTCCCCCCCCCCCGCCCCCCCTTCTCTTGAGGGTTTTCCAGACACGAGGGGACCGCACGGCTCTTAGGGGATTACGCCGTTTCCTTTGAAAGAGCTCTCCTCAATAACAGCCCTCGCGCGGTGATGATGGAGCGCTCGCAATGATCCCCCCCCCCCCCCCGTCCCCGGATCAAAGGCCTGCCTCTCATCACAGACTGCCACCGGCTTGCCCCCACAGATTTTTAAACCAAACTTCCCTAACCCCCACGATTACGGTTGACTCCAGGTCGCCGATTAGAACCGCGCCGCTGCCGTGGGGGTCCGGAACGAGCCAGAACCCCGCTGGCTCCGGACCACGCCCGTCAGACGGAGATCCGCGGCGCTCGAACGGGACCCGGGGGCCCTCGGCTTCCCTCAGCGGCTGCTGCGGAACCGACGCCCGTCCCGTGTTTGGGTGGGATTAATGAAGACGAAAAGAGACAATGGCATCGGAAGTGGCGTGATGCGGGGCGAAGGGAAGGGTATCATTTACACACCGCCCCGGTCACTAATTACCCTCGCCGGTCAGGTTAGGGTTCACTGGAAACGCGCGGGAGCTTTTAGGGGGGGTGGGCTGTCTGCAGCACGGGCGGAGGAGTAATTACAAGAACTTACTCTAATCTCTGGGGAACAAAGCCATCTGGATGCTAACAGTCACAGCTATGCCCGATTCCTCTGTGCTACGCTGCTGGATGACGTGGGTTCATGCTAACAGTCACAGCTAAGCCTGCTTCCTCTGCGCTACGCTGCTGGATGACGTGGGTTTCATGCTAACAGTCACAGCTATGCCAGCTTCCTCTGTGCTACGCTGCTGGATGATGTGGGTTTCATGCTAACAGTCACAGCTAAGCCTGCTTCCTCTGTGCTACGCTGCTGGATGACGTGGGTTCATGCTAACAGTCACAGCTAAGCCTGCTTCCTCTGTGCTACGCTGCTGGATGACATGGGTTTCATGCTAACAGTCACAGCTATGCCTGCTTCCTCTGTGCTACGCTGCTGGATGACATGGGTCTCATGCTAACAGTCACAGCTACGCTGCTTCCTCTGAGCTACGCTGCTGAAGGGTAGGAGGTGGACCTCACCAGATCCGCGCTGTCCGCCAAGAAGTGATTGTCGCAGTCGGCTCCTTCAAAGTAGACGGTCCAGGTGCCGGGGGATCGGGGGTGCGGGATAAGCCTGCAGAAGTCTGTGGGAGGCACAGACAGACAGAGGGACATTGAGAAAGAGGCACAGAGAGGAAGACAGAGAGACAACGAGACAGACAGACAGCTGTCACTCTCTAGTCTCCACAGACTGGGTTAAACCAGTATCTGAAGCATCGCCCCCAGTAATGGAGGCGTGTCCACAGCCTGTCACACACACACTGATGACATGAGCAAACAGGCTCTATCTGTGTGCATGTCCACACCGACTGCATTCCACTGTCTAAACGTTGTCAGAGTAAACACGGACAGCCTGCTGTCCCCCCATAATAATGTTCTCCACCCCCGCCCTCAGCAGGGACCAAAACAAACTGTATAAAACATTTGATAAAAACGCTGTGAAAATGTTGAGAAAACGCTGGTAAAACGTGTGCACGTCGGGCAGTTTCGGAGACGCACTTCTCTGACAGAGAGGGTCCAGGAACTCCTGGAAGCCGTTGGGAATGTTGCGCACCACGTCGCAGGAGTAGCCGTCCTCGGGCAGCAGGAAGGGCAGCTGCAGGTCGGGGTCCTCCTCCAGCTGCACCTCCCGCCCGTCGCTGCGCGCCAGCTCATCCGCCGTGTTCTCCGCCACTGCCACAACGTGGTCAATCAGCTCCTGAGAGAGAGAGAGACAAGAGATAGAGAGAGAGAGAGAGAGCGAGCGTGAGTGTGTGAGACAGTGCGAGAGCGAGAGAGTGAGTGACACACTCTCCCCACACACAGCCAGCGCGGTACGCGCAGCGCACTTTCTAACGGACGAGAAGGAGCCGCGCTCGAGATGAGTCCAGCTTCTGTTTGCTCTACAGCCAATTCAGTCAATAACAAGCCTCTTTCCGAGACACGCCCCCGAGTGGTAGGGGCACCCTGTTGCTCAGGCGACGGACGGGCTCCGGTGAGAGGGTGTTAAACACAACCCGACACCCCTTTCTGAGACACCTACACACTTCTGCCGAAGATGCTACTCCTTTAAATCCTGGAATTTGTTTTTGTTTGATACAAAGAGAAAGCTTGTATCATCAGTTGTGTACTGCCATTGTTTCATGGCTCTGTGACTAATAAAGTTAAAACACCATGTGACCAAATATTGACTAATGTAATAAAACGGGTTCAATGTCAACTTTGTTTTTGTAACCCGTTGGCACCTTTGCCCAATTACATAAACTAAAAAAAAAACAGGAAATATAATCTGTTGGAAATGAGGGCAAAGGCTTATGGGAAGTGTAGTGCGTTGCTCATGGTGTAAGAGGGATGGGGAAGGGACGGTGTGGGACTCACGGGGGGAATGTAAGGCTCATCGGGGGCGCAGTGGTAGTTGGCCATCAGCGCGTGGAGCTGCAGGGAGTTGAGCTTGAAGCAGGTGTTGTGGATGTTGGGGACGTCCTGCATGGAGTACTTGTCCATGGTCAGCAGCGTCGTCGCCTGGAAGAGACCAATCAGAACACAGGACCGCTCAGGCTCCAGTCATATCCAACGTTCCCACTGAATCTGTGGCATAAGGCCAGAAACTACAGACATGGTTGAACAGGGAAACTGAAATGTGTAACATTGCGATGAGAAGATGTTTGTGTAATAAAATATTAAATTAAATAAATAGTGTGGCAGACTAACATGCACACACTCACATATGCATGCACGAATACACACTCATGCACACACACAGACAGATGCACGCACACGCACGCACGCACGCACGCACGCACGCACGCAGGCACGCACGCACGCACACACGCACCTGGACGATGCGGCTGAGGTGGCAGTCAGCAGCCAGCTCCAGGCCCTGTTTCTCAGCCCAGGCTTCGATGTGGCTGAGCTGCTGCCTCAGGATGGCGCCCCAGTAGTGCGAGCAGAGGCCCGAGTCCGCCTCCGTCACCAGCTTGTTAAAGAGCCACATGTTGATGAAGTGGAAGAGCTGGGAGAACAGCTGGATGGTGAGGGCGGCGTTGACGCGGCAACGGCGAAGCAGTGACATGGCTCCGGTGAGCGTGTGCAGCACGTCCTCTGACGAAACAGGAAGTGTACAAAGACAGGAAGTGTCACAAAGTATAGGGACATAAATCATACATTTTTTTGTTGAGGGGTCTTTCCTCTACAACCAAATTAATGCATCGTGTAGTTTCTCTTAAATTGCCACCATCAGTAATACAACTCTGAACAGGTTGTAGTAAATGCAAGCTCCCACTAGGGGGCTTCAAAGTCCATTGGATATGTGTAAAAGTCCATCCAGACACCCAGCTCAGTTTGCACAGTGTTCAGGCTGTCAGTCGCAGGTGATGAAACGGGTCAGTACAAAGTCACATAACCAGATCACCTATTTTGGGCCGCTGGGGGTTCTGTTCCTCCGGGTCGTCCAGGAAGGCGGGCATGTAGTTATTCAGGTCAGACTGCAGGCAGTGAACCAGGTACCTGCAGAGGCACAGATCACATGAGCTCCAACTGGACTGTGTACCTGCGCACAAACACTCACTCACACACGCACACAAACACTCTCACACACGTGCTCATACGTGTGCGCACACACGCTGAAAATCCCCCATGCACACATACACACAAAAACAGACAGGCACACGCATGCGGAACATGGCATTTCCCCCATAGAGTAGGCGTGGAGGGGGACCTGGAATCCCACAGTAAACTAAGCACACGGGACTGGGCCCCTCCGTCGCCGCCGCCGCCGCACCGCAGAAACAAAGCCTCGGTTGTTTCAGCTGGCCATTCCGGCGGCCGAGCCCCTGAGACGTTCCAAACGCCATGTTTTCATAGGGACGTTTCCAGTGTTTCCACCCACACACCCCCCTCCCTCCTCAGTACTTTCAAATCTTCAGCCTCTGGAAGAAAAGCCAATTCCGGAACATTCCACACGTTCAGTAATGCCCCCCCACCGACCCCCGCCCCTCTCACGGCGTACAATGGCTCCAGAAACATCAAACGCAGCTCAACTGACTTTAGGGAAGCTCTGACTCTGCTATCAAGCATATAGTTTAGTTTTGCTCAGAAAATAAATAAAAAAGAATTGAGAAAATGTGCATATATTATCAGCATATATTATCTCAAATGTCAGTGTGATGTGTACACATGCACAAATGATTCGCAAAATACTAACTGTCTATTTGTGACAGCTGCTAAAAAGTGGGGGAGGACTAAAGACAACGTGTTGGGTGTGATGATTTCTGAAGGATTTTGTGAACAAAATCTGGTGCAGAGAAATAAGATGACATTTACAGCCTGCTTTACTCACATATTCATTCATTTCCTTTTAAAGTAAAATGCATTCGTATAGGCACGAGACAGAAAGTCAAACACTAGACATCTACTTAACTATGTTCTTTATGTCTGTATTAATTATGCATATTTCATAGTTTTAATGGGTTTTTTTCTGAATAAAGTCCACTCTGATATATTGTGTTGTTTTAGAGCAGTGGTCTCCAACCCTGAGATAGACCGACCTGCAGGTTTTCACTCCAACCCAATCAAAGCACACCTCATTCAACAGCTAGAAATCTCCTTGAGCTGCTAATCAGTAGAATCTGGTGTGCCAAATTAGGGTTGAAATGAAAGTCTATAGATCTTCGGGAACAGGGTTGGGGCCCACTGATTTAGGGACCAGCAGAGGAAGGGGACCCACTTGAAGGCCATCTGCACCAGGTGAGCCTGGACGTCCTGCGCGTCGAGTGTGATGCGGCTCAGGTCCTTGTCCTGCTTGATGAAGTTGAGCAGCTCTGAGGCGTTGGCCATCCAGAAGGCCAGAGCCCCCGCGATGTTCTTCTGCTTCTGTAAGAGAGACGGCGGGGTCAGAGAGGGCGGGGCCAGAGAGAGGGAGAGAAAGAGAGAGAGGGGAGAGAAAGAGGGAGGGAGAGAGAGTGAGAGGGGAGAGAAAGATGGAGAGAAAGAGGGAGGGAGAGAGATAAAGAAAGAGAGGGAAGGCAGGGTCAGAGAGGGTGGGACCAGAGAGGGAGTGAGAGAGAGAGAGATGGAGGAGAGGGAGAGAGAGATGGAGGAGAGGGAGAGAGAGATGGAGAAGGAGAGGGAGAGAGAGATGGAGAAGGAGAGGGAGAGAGATGGGCAGAGTGTGAGAGAGGGGGAGAGGGGGACAGAATGAAAGAAAGAGACAGCGATGGAGAGAAAGAGAAAGGGAGGGGCAGAGCCATAGGGACTCACAGCCAGCAGCAGCAGCACTGCAGGGATAGACTCACGCACCCCCGCGCACCCCCGCTCACCCCTTCCCTAACCCCCTCCCAGCTCCCCCCCCTACAACCAGACACGGCCTCCCGGCCACGCCCCCTCCCAGCAGGCCGACTGTCAGAGCTCTGCTGGGGGGTCAAGCAGGGGTGCGCGGAGTGGGCTAGCCAGCGCGGGACGCCGTACCAGCAACACAACCGCGAATACAAAAGGCCCACGGGAGGAACCGCCTTCATTTGTGAAAACAGGGGCCTGCTAGCTGACCCTGAAGACTGACCGGAGCACTAAAACAAGCTCTTTTTGAATAGCAAAGGTCGACAGTACCACGCCCCCCCGATTGGGCAGCTAGGTCTGCACAGGCCGCTCTGGCTTTTAAAAGCACTGACATGCAGGTCATTAGTAGGGCATGCGCCGATCCAGCTCAGCCTGTCTGCCGTCAATTTAGCCTAGCTGCGTTTCATTCGACTCATTCAAGAACCAAGTCCGCAAACCTGGCCGAGAGTTGCCCAATTGTGAATATATAGTGGGGTGGGGAGGGGGCTTATTTGAGGGAGCAGTGTCTGGTTGTCACGGTGTTAATGTTCCCCAATGCAACAACGCGAAGAACGGATTCACAAGTTCCAGCTTTTTCGCCTGCAAGCTGACCCGTGTGCAATCCGTGCCGGTCTATCCCCGCAACGACAACACCCCCCCTTCGGCCACAGAACGCATCCAAAAAAGAACGACACTAACCACAGACACAATTATAAAATAAACCAAAACTGTAAATTAAATAAAAATAAGACAAATTAAGAAAATTAAGAAAGCAAAATAAGTCGGGGTTGTCTCTCATCCACACACTGAAGTGCAGTAAGCGTAAGTCACATGGAATGCTGGAAATGTTTTTTTTTGGGGTTGGTTTTTTTTTTGTTTAGTACCGCATGGTCCAAGTTGCTGAATGAGGGTTATGAACGTTTTGTTGAAGTCCAGCTGTTTGAGGTTGTGTGGTTTTGGTTTGGTTTTGGTTTTGTTTCGGTTATGGAAAGGAAGCATGGAAAACAGAGCGAAAGCTGACCGAGCCGGGAGAGAGGCCGGTCACTGTCCTACCTGGTCACTTTCCGCAGTCTCCTGCAGAGAGAGGTCAGAGAAACAACATCCGACAGGACAGAGAGAGAGACTGTCAACAGCCATGGACAGGGGTTCACAGGCATGTAAACACACATCAAACGCACAACGGGGTCCGCCCGGCTCCTCCCCCTCCCCCTCCCCCTCCCCCTCCCCGGCGGACGCGTGACAGATGGGAGAGCGTCGCCTGACCAACCACAAAAATGGGCGGAGCCATCTTGCGTTACCGGTGACAGACACCGATTTGAACCAGTCACAGAGTTTTGGTGTGGTGAGCAAAGTCTAATGAATGATTCATAGCCTAGCGAGTCGGTGACCGACAGCACATGGAAGCTCCTCCCATTATGGGGTTAATGAAGGCTCACTCTCCCACTGCTACCTAAAGCTGGCTCAGGGTCACATGACAGGAAGAGACTGGCGGGAGATCTAATGGGCGGTTTCAGGTATTGTGTCTTTAATGTGTGCGCCAAGGCAGAGTAATTAGGTTGTTTATGGCCATCATGCCGGATGATGTTCAGAGGCCACAGACAGGGGGCGCCATCTCACACCTTAGCATCTCCGTTAAGTATCCAGTGACATGCAAAATTAACAGGTCTTGAGAACAGGTGAAGAACGTGACTTCGGCCTGAATGTTACTTCACCTGAAAACAGCTACGCATTTATAAAAATTTTAAAGATTTCATCGTTCAAAATTCATAGCCCAAAATACTATATACTAGACGACAAGGGCTTAGGACTGGGATTTCCAAATCAATTAGGATTAAATCCACCTTTAAATGGATTTTAGGACTTTAATCCCCATTTTGTGGAGACGTGTTGGAGATATTTATTTGCTCTCCAAAATTCTTCATGGGGGATTTTCAGTCAATCTGGTGGACAGTAAAAACCGACGATAATCTTTTTTACACAAGCCGCATATGGAACTGCAGGAAGAGATGTTTGCACACCAGGCGAGTACCCTTGCTGAACGCTAATGTGTGCCAACTAGTTAAACTCATATCAGAAGGGGAGACCGTTGATTAAAAGCAGGTAAAACTGTCATATTGCTTGATGTCACCATGTTTATTTGTATTTT
Source organism: Synaphobranchus kaupii (assembly GCA_029718625.1). Taxonomy (NCBI): domain Eukaryota; kingdom Metazoa; phylum Chordata; class Actinopteri; order Anguilliformes; family Synaphobranchidae; genus Synaphobranchus; species Synaphobranchus kaupii. The sequence continues at coordinate 12,845,782 of CM056381.1, read as the reverse complement.
TGTGGGTTTTTTCGTGCTTTGTATGTTGTGTCATTGTACAGTGAGCACCATAATTCATTGGAGTGACACATTTTTTGTTATTTTGGTTCTGTACATTTTTTATATTTGGTCGCATATCCTTCGCATGCCATGACTTCCTGATGTCTGTGACCCAACAATATCAAAAGACTCTTTATATCTTATTTTCTGGTACTCTTACAAGCGATACTATAACTTCTCTGCATTAGAATGGATCTCTACGGGAATTGGGTGGGACTAGATTTATCTGTAATTTATGCTGGAACAGTATGGAACACATGGTTGGTGAAATGACTAAGTCATCAAGTGTCTGAGGTATCAAACAAGCCTCAAACAGTCACTGCCAGATATGCAGTAGATATGGACGGATCACTTTAAGGGTTGTTTCTCCTGACAAATATTCCTATTGAACTCTATGGAAAAAATAATTCAGGAGAAGAAACCCTTCAAGTTATCCATCCATATCATATATGGATGCAAATGCACAGAAGTTATAGTATCGCTTGTAGGAGTACCAGAAAATAAGATATCAAGAGTTTTGATATTGTTGGGTCACAGACATCAGGAAGTCATGGCATGCAAAGGATATGCGACCAAATATAAAAATTTGTATTCTACATTATATTAAACTGTCCAATATTTTTTGACACCCAAAATGGGGGGGGGGGGGGGGGGGGGCTACGTACAAAAGGTTCTATAATTTCTAAACGGTTCATCCGATATGGATGAAAATACCCTCAAATTAAAGCTGACAGTCTGCACTTCAACCTCATTGTATCCTTTCAAACTCAAAGTGCTAGAGTACAGAAGCAAAATAACAAAAAATGTGTCAGTGTCCAATGAATTATGGTGCTCACTGTATATTGTTCAACAGAGAAAGGAGACCGGACGAGTCCATCCGCCACATTAATGAACAGTACATGGATGGTGTAAACTTGGGGGAGGCGTCAAAACTCGCCAGCAGCACATTTAACACTGAACTTAAAATGATTTGGCTTGAAGCGGCAATGCGTTCTTTCACAGCACAGCTGAGACGATGGGAAGGCGGCGAGACGTGAAACAGTCACACTCGCGCCGGAAACACAAAAATAACAGGTAACACTGGCATCTCAGCATATGGACCGCACGCAGTGCAATGCGTTAATGAACATACCTGCTGGTGTTAGGCTGAATTTAGCTCATTAAAAAACTACAGGCAGTTCAGTATCAAAGCTTACAAAGAGTCTACAGCGCTTTGACTGACAGTGTAGTTATGGGAGTGGCAGTGGTGGCAGTGTATATAAATGAGAAATCTCTATGGTACCTCGTACAGTCTAAATGGACATGTAACGAGTGCCAAAGCCAAGGGGGTTGAACAGAAACTCCAGATGGGTCGTGAGAAGGACATTTAGGACAGGAACAGAAAATCATTAACTATTGAGCAAGCATGGATATTATTAGAGAAAAAAATGTGCTTTTTGTATAAAAAAAATTGAGAACGTTGTTACACCTCCAGTGTCATGAAAAATGTTATCTGAATAATCAATGGAGTACCGTCTGTTTCACACACAAAATAACTGTTCTACGAAAATAAATTTTTTCCATTTTGCTATGGCATCTCTAAAGGGGTTGTAGCCAAAAGAGTTTGAGTAACTGGCCTAAAGCACAAAAAACAAGAACCCTGTCTGAGACCTCCATATAAACACATCGCCATTATTCAGGCCTCTTAAAACCAGGGGTGTCCAATCTTATCTGACCGGATTCTACTTTTTAGGTCTTGATTTAAGATCATGATTAGCTAAATTAGTAGAATCCTGTGTCATAGTGCTGGGCTAATACTAAAACCTGCAACCACGCCGCCCCTTTTCGGATAAGATTGGACACCCCTGCTTAAGACCAACGTTAAACCGGGTGGAGCCCCTCTCTTCTGTAAGGGGCGGGGTCTGGCCGCAATGCGGGCGGTGGGGCGAGCGAATCGGATTGGGAGGCGGGCTCTGGAGAGGTAACGGACTGCGGTGACTGGAGAAAGGGCGGAGACACTCACCTGGATGACTGCTTCCATCATGCTCACCATCTTGTTGACGACGGCGATGACCTTGTGCGTACGCTCCGACGGGCTCATGTCCGGCCGGTAGTGGTTGGACATGACGTAGCGGCAGGTCATGTACAGGACGTAGGTGGGGGACAGCTTAAAGTGCACCGTGGAGCTGTTGGTGTAGTTGATGATGGCGGACAGGAAGGCATCTTCGGCTGTAGGGGGGGGGGGGGGGGGGGGGAGAGATCAGACGGAGGTGGCGGGGGAACCGTTTCGTTCTGAGTGGCAGGAGGGGGAGCGGGTTCATTCAGGAGTCAGAACCCCTGGTACAGACAGGAGTCAGATGGACCTGGTGATAACATTGTCCCCCACCGTTTCCTGGACCTAGCTGGGGTTGTTTGGAGTACACTGTGAGAAAGAGCCCTCTATTGGAAATCAAAGCTTTCTGTTCGCCGGCCAAACGCGTGATCTCGTTCCACTACAAATATACAATGTAGGCAGGAAAAAAAACGGAGGAACAACAGAGGCTCCGTTAAGCGGCTCGAGCCGCTGGGAAACGCGGCGTCGCGCATCACGCGTCCGGCGCTACGTCAAGCAGAAATGTATCCCCGAGCCGGAGAACGGCGTCGTATTATCCGCGCCGAATGCGTCGCTGCAGCTTTGCACGCTTCACACGTTTTGTCTTGCCAGAAGCTCGCCGTCGCCAACTAGTGTTGCGGCACGGGTACTGCGCGCAGGACGCAGGCAGAGGGATGCCCCGCTGTGCACTGAAAGTCCGATAAATTACACGCTTCACCGACTGCCTGAAACATCCACAGAGCGATGGGAACAAAGCCAGCTTGTCAATAATTTCCATCCACTGACCTCTCCTGTGTGGGAGGGAGCTGCACTCTCAACGTGCTGTAAAAAAACTATACCGTTCCCCGCTTCTCTGATTAGTTACAGCAAATTGATCTCTTGCAACAGAAGTAAACGGGAAGAGACAAACGGCGAGCATAAAAAACAAAGGCATTCTAATGCTTTTTCAGAGCGCACACTAATGAAAGCCTTGGTGAAAATATGAAAAACTACTGGTAAAAGGTGCTAATCAAACATGCAGCAACGCATGATGCAAAAACGCAGCAGGTAACTGAGATGGAGTAGAGGCCAGTGATACCCCCCAGTTGTGAACGGACTGAACACAGTAATACATATATATCACCAGAGGAGGCCTGCAAACCCCTTTAAAGGTGAATGGAAAATGTAAGGCTATGCTAACCCTATAACAGTATAGGCAGAAGGACAGATGAAGGCTAGGCTAACCCTTTAACAGTAAAAGCAGGACAGATGAAGGCTAGCCAAACCCTTTAAAAGTAAAAGCAGAAGACCAGAGGAAGGCTATGCTAACCCTTTAACAGTAAAAGCAGGACAGATGAAGGCTAGCCAAACCCTTTAAAAGTAAAAGCAGAAGACCAGAGGAAGGCTAGGCTAACCCTTTAACAGTAAAAGCAGGACAGATGAAGGCTAGGCTTAGCCTTTAAAAGTAAAAGCAGAAGACCAGAGGAAGGCTAGGCTAACCCTTTAAAAGGCAGAAGGCCAGAGGACTATGTGATACTTACAGTTCTCCCTGAACTCGATGCTGGCCGGCAGCGTCAGTTCTGGGCTCAGGCTTTCCTGGGACCTGCGGGGAGAGAGGTGTTTCTGGGTGAACCAGGCCGCGTAGGAGACGGTGACTCCGCTGTCCACGGAGGCCCACCGCTCCAGGGGCCGCTCGGGGGCCCCGCGGCACAGCATCCCAGCCCTCTGCCTGCAGCCCTGGCCCGCCCGCGCACCCCATTCCAGGCCCCTGGCCCCTGCTAGCCTGGATTATTGATGAGGGGCCCATTGTGCCCGGCCGAGCGCCAGCTCCGGTTTCTCAGAGCGCTGTCTCCGGAGCTCTCCGGTGACGCGGTCGCTGCACCGAGCGACCTGGTCTCCTATCAAGACCGGGTTTGAGGGAGGTGCACTAGGATTACAGTTAGACTTCTAATAAACGCATTAGTGTTGGAGCGAATGTGTTAGGTAAAGTTGTGAACATAATGTATTAATAGTTCGCATGAGGGTTAGTCTGTGTTAATGTTTGTAATGAATGTATTAGTGTAAGGCTGAAAGTCTGTGTTCTGTATTCATGAATAGATCAGAGTGGGTTACAGGTGTATAGTCCAGCGAAGGCCTCACCTCCCATCCTGCTGTTCTGCTCGGACCATGGGCTTCACCAGGCCTCTCTCGCTATGGTTACCTGAGCGCTCCATTTCCAGCTTCCCTGAGCTCTGTGGTACGGGAGAGCAAACCGCCCAATGTCAGAGAGAGCCAACACACACACACACACTACTCACAAACAGGCGTGTGCAGCACACGCAAACATATATACTGCAGACAGCTCAGACTGACTGTACATACACAAACGCGCACACACACGCACAGCAGGCAGTCTAGTATGTACACACACACAGACACACACATGACACACAAGCACTTGACAACATACAGTTGAAAGGTCAAACGGCAGGTTGCCGGGTAACACAAGCAAACACTAGCTAAATAACACAAGCAAACACTCGGAGCGAGCAACGCATAATCCTTTCACAACACGGAAATATGGCCAAACACAGCAGGTAATGTAAAGAGAGAGGCAGGCTGCGGCCACCTTGCTTGTGGGTAGAGCAGCCCCCCTGTGGATGTCGCCGTGAAGGTCGAAGGTCGTCTCAGGAATGCTCCTGCGTGCCCGAGAGAGTGAGAGAGAGAAAGGATTTAATGAGGACCGGCCGGGACAGGTCCCACAGGCAGAGATTCAATGCAGCAGAACCTGATCAATCCGCACCCTGTCGTACACAAGCTCAACGCCCCCCCCCGAATCCCCTATCAATGGAACGCCTGAAATTCTTCACTGTTTCACTCACGCCATCTATAAGTAAACAGATTGGACTGGAGTCCGCATGTTTTAATCTAATCAGGAAAAGAATGTTAATGGCGAAATGCAATGATGTGATCAGAGAAGTACTGTACTGTACTGTGTGGCATTCTGGCAGCTGTTAAAAGGCCAAAGCTAATGTACTGTGTGACAAGACATCGCATTCATGTTATTTACTCAAACAGTGCATCCATACATTCGACGCCCAACCCCGCCATTCTGTAGAAATGTGGCTACGCTAGGAAATTCCAGGAGGGTAGCAGTTTTCGCTAAGCTTTTATTTTTAAAAACAAATTTAAAAAAATAATTAAAAAAACATTAACGCAATACTAGCAACACAGTCAATGCGCTCTTATTCAGAAATGAGGGGACAGGTTTCTTAAGAGAAAGTACAGAAGGTCAGGGCTGAAAGGTGAAAAGCTTCTGGGTTTAGGTTCTTAATTAACCGGCTTATAAACCAGGTCCCCATAGAGATTACTGCTCTCTAGTCAGGGAATTGTCTGTCAAAAATGAGAAATAATACCTGCATGAGGGGGAATTCTGTCTGTCAGCTGGAATTCTGAGATGGTGACGACGGAGAGACTGTCGGTACAGGAGGAGGTGCATTTCAACTGTGTAAACAGAACCGTCTCGAAACAGACGTCCCTAAAGAGTCACAACTCAACCAGCAGAACTGAACCGAAACGCAACCGAATTCCCCCTCAGGTCAGCTCCATTAATCACTGACGCTCAAGTTCCATTCGCACAGTTAGCCAGCGAGCTGCACTTATTCGTCCAATTGTAGCCAATGGCCTTAATCTGAGTGTCCGGAACATTCTGAGCCCCCGATATCTTTGATCGGGAGGGCAGGGTGCCTCCTCATCACAACTCCCTCAGACAGATGTCCCACAAAGCATTTTTACACAGACAAACGTCCCACAAGGCATTTCTGCAGGGCGCACCACCGTAATCTCCTCCTGCTCGGGGTACGCAATTCAGGCGGATTAAGGATCACCTGCCAATTAAACGTGAATCGGTAATTCAACCACGCGTCGGACAATATCGACACTCCGAAAATGAGTGATCGGCACAAACGTAGCAGGTAGCGACCGCTTAATCAAATCCGTGCTACAGCCATAAACAATATGAAGCAAATTACTGTGTGGGAGAATTCACTTAGTGAAGGTAACGTATGTGCGTAGCGCCGCCAAATCCCACACGCGCTTCCGAACACGCCCGGCCGGCGCAGAAAATCCAGGAAAACCTGCATACGGCGCGGTTACATCCCACATTTTCGCAAACTCACTCACCCTGCGCTTCCGAACGGCTCACGCACTGCCGTTTCCTCGGATATTTTCCCGACGGGACCGACCCTGCGCGCACCGACGCCGGCGGAGGTGCGGGGGAACGGCGGTAACTCACCGAGCCCGTGCGCCGCGCGCGGCTGCCGTCTGACGGTGGCGGCGGCAGCATCTGTGGACTCTGCCTCCCAGCCCGCTGTCGGTCCCGTAATGGCACAGCGCACGACGCCACCGCGCTTTTCACATTATACAGCAGCGCTCTCTCCCGCTCGCTCGCTCTCTCTCGCTGGCCTGCTGTCACCTCTCTCCCCCCCTCCCCCACGCACACATCAGGTCCACAGCCCAGCCCCGCCCCGCCCAGCCCCCCCGCTCGTAAATCACAGCTGGCTCTGCCGGGACGACACTGCGTCCCGCACAGTCTACGGCACGCCCGGCTTCACCCGTTAAGTGTGACAGAGAGCGGGGATTGATGCGGGACCGAGGAAGTGCATTATGGGCCGGAAAGCGGAACGCTCAATGCTTCAGACGTGGGAAGCGTTTTTTGCAAGCTGATTTTTCACCACATGAGAGGCGGGCGTGGCCTGAGCACAGTGTACAGCACTCGGTTCTCAAACACACTTCTCAAAGACACGCCTGCTTAGTTCAGATGTAAAATAAGCCAGGGGGCAGTGAGCCAATCCCACAGAAAGCCACACTGTCAACCGCAATGTGCTCCACGTCCAACCAGAACACAGAAACAGAGCCGAGGTGCCAAGCGTCCTTGTCGATACACCAGCAAGGTGATTTTTCAAAACAGGAAGCACCTGGGCCTCTTCCCAGTGCTGTGCGTAAGAAGCTTTAGTGTACGCTCACTACTATAGCATTTCTGCTCTCGTTTAGCTCTGCGCCATGGGTGAGAGTAGCATCCTGCGGCTAATGACCTTGGGTGTCAGTACCCCGATTACAGCGAGTCTCAATTACCCGTACGCCCCGTCCCCCTTTCAGCTTTGCCACAGTCGCCGTGGCGACAGGGCGCTGGACGCTGACACTGCAGTGTGGACTGCTGAAGAGCCACCTGCTGGCTGCGCAAGGAATTACGGGCACAAGATAAGACGTTCAACATCAGCAAACTGCCGCTGACCAACTAGAGCACGGACATTCAAACCTAAACCTCAAATCGAAATCTGGCCCTGGTTTTCCTTCTCCCAGGTAATTAACTGAAAAATTAGCGCTACTGATCAGCCAGACTGTCTCCACACCTGACTCCCAGGTAAAAGGAGGGCGGAAAACCAGAAGTTCTCGACCCTGGAGGACCGTGATTTGCATACCGGGGAACTAGAGGCCCAGTGCTTGGATTACACAAATGAAAGAACAAGCTTCTTTAAAGACCTGAGATGAATCCTACAGTAATAACTGTTAATGAGTCCCGCACTCTCAAACAGTGAGCTCCTCGTGTGATGTTAACTGCAGTACCTCTGTGTTACCACTAGATGGCAGAAAGGCACCAATAAGGTGGCCCATCACAGCGGAAAGCCCTGTACACTGCAGTCTCGCGCAGGCTCACCCACCCTGATTTGTGTCTGCCCTTCACCATGGGGGCTCCGTCGACGCCCCTCTTGCCCACTCCGTGGTCGTAGCTGGGGTCCACGAACTTGAAGACGTGGGAGGCGCCGAACTGCAACGTGGCCCCACTGCGCAGCACCGCAGTGTCTGAGACGCGCTGGCCGTCCACGAAGGTGTCGGCGTCGTAGCTGGCGGGCGTCAGCGTCACCAGGCCGTCCGACTGCATCAGGTCGCAGTGGTGGGGAAGGATGCCGTGGCCCAGGAGCTGGGAAAACGGGAAAAGGCGGAAACGTTTTACCCCTGTGAGGGCGCGGTCAGACGCGAAACAACCAAGGGCCACGGATATTTCTATGTCAGGGATGTCTTAGACCTTGTAACCACTCAAAGTCAATACACACGTCAGTTCCCAAACACTACTCGTTTTTGCTGTTTTCGGAGAGGCCTGCGACTTGCAATCGTCTCACAGCTACTCTATGTGCGTGCAAAAAACTCCCAAAAATAAAACTTAGAAGTTGCTATGCTTCTTCTGGAGACAAAAATCAAATGCACTTCCATTATGAATATTTCCTTGAGGTTTTCAATTACATTGATATCAGGGGTACTAGAAAATGCGAGAAAATCACAGCGCTTAAACCAACTGGACCAAGCACGTGAATGTTAATGTATGTAAATTACTGACAAGCTAAAGGTACATATGATTTCTTATCTGACAGGGCCAGCTTGGAGGATTCCCACTGGAGAGCTGTAGCAGTACAGAGCCCATCACGTGCAGACACACAGACACACAGACACACGCAGACAGACACACGCAGACGCGCGGCGAGCTGCTCACCTGGATGGAGCCTTCGTCCGTGGTGTCCGAGCCCACCTCAGTGATGCTGTGCTGGAGCCGGTACAGCTTTGGTTTATCCCTGGAGTCCGAGCCGTCTGAGGAACACCGGGAAACGGTTACCAGAGAAACGGCGGTGCCGGACCTCGCCATAGTCTCCACACCACAGTTACCACACGACAGGCACTACACCACTGTTACCATGACGCCATAGTCACTACTCCACAGTCAGCACATCAGTCACCACACCACAGTCACTGTGAAACATCACACACAAACTGGCCTTATTCACCAACACAAACACTTTACTTCAGTCTATGCTTGTTTTAAGTGCATCAAAACTGACACTAGTTTCTTACTACAGGCTATGGAGTCGCTAGCTATGAAATTGGGAACAGCAAATCAAGAGAGACCAAACACAAAAAGGCAGGAAATAACTACTGTTTCCAAACTACTAAACCTGGTAGGGTAGCCAGGGGGCGATAACGGAGTCAATTATTCCCAACGGCTGCAGTTCACAAATCTTTGCTCAATTTTTAAGACGTGCAGAAAAATGTGCAATTTATTAAGTATGGATTAATTACAGTAAGCAGAAAGCCTACACTAAAAAGCCCAGACAGACACACAGAGAAAAAGCGTAACAAAAAAACTAATAAAACCTAAAAGGGGATGTTAGTTTGGAATGCCCAATGGCTTATCAGCGCTGCGTAGTCTCCGCTATCAAAGCGGGCAGGGTATGAAATTAACACCCGCCACCAGCCAAATGCTGGTAAAATTATGATTGTGGCTTGTAAGATTTTTACTCTAGAAGCCACTTTGGCCGGAAACCGACGAGGTTGTTTTATAGAGTATTCTGGGGGCTATTTTAACAGGGGTCAATTGTAACACAATTTTTTGTTACAATTGCCCCCAACCCTGAACACATGAAAGTAGCTAGCTTGCTGGATAGAATCTCAGCTCTAGCTTGTTTCAGATTGGTGCAATTTTATGGTGTTGCAATTGCCCCGTTACAATTGCCCCCAGAATACTCTATTGTAAAAGGTAACGTGGCTGGTAAAATGCTGAATTTGGCTTTCAGGCTTCCTCCGAAGTGCGCGATGTCAGGCGCTGCTTCTCATCGCACCGCAGTCTGCAGGCCGGAGGAAGGCGCGTCCCGCGCGACTAAATTGGCGGACTCGACAGGCGAGGGTCCCTGCCAGACACTGTCGTCCCAGCCGACTGAAACCTGCTCTTCCCTGGGCGAAGATAGAGCCAATCACATATCACTTTGCGGGGGCCGCCATCGCCACTGACACGGGCTGGATTCCATATTAGACCCTGCGGCCCATCTACGCGCTGAAGCAGTAACAGGATGTGCCACCCGGCAGCCTCGGATATTACAGTTTTACTCTGACTAATTCAAACTCACACTGGGAAACGTCCTTTATGGATGAAAAATGCGATTTCACCACTTTAAGAGCTCAATGTTGGCTCGGGGATTTGGGAGCGTGTTACGCTGAATCTCTTCGCTGATTGAAGGCCCGAGCTAGCTCGGTTGCAGTCCCGTTACTGCAGGAGTGCACAACTCCGGTCCTGGAGGGCCAGTCTGCATGCTGGATTTTGTTCCAACCAATTAACTTAGTTTCAGCTTTCTGACAGCTCTATAAACTATACTGGGTCAGCCTTGTACTTGAGCTATATTTGTGGCTATAGCTTGTGTTTATACGAATAAAGACATGATTGAGCTAATTAAATGTGTTACAGCCACTCAGACTGGCTTCAACAGCAAACGCCGGTGCTGTAACAAGCTCACTCCGCAGTGATCCGTTAAAATAATAATGAATTTTTAAGAATTGTGTTTTTTCAGCCGAAAGCATTCCCAATGTGCCCAATTTAACGCGGTTTTATAGCAATGAGTCCGTTCTTGGGGTAACTTAGGGGCACCAGGTACCAAAGCCATATGCTATTTAGCAGAAAAACACTCTAAAAAAAACAAACAAAAAAAAATAACAAAACAAAACAAAAAACCCCAAGCAGGGCAGAGGAGGAGCTGGAGGGCGTAGCGGGGAGGTGCGGGGGAGTACGGAGGGGTACGGGGAGGCGCGGTCGTTACCTTCGTGGGCCCGATAGGCGTAGTAGGCATAGTGGTCCCCCCTCCCTAGGCGGGGAGACATGCGGAGGAGCCGGGAGCGGACAGGTGAGCGGGAGACAGACAGCACACACACCGAGGCAAAGGGGCAGGAGAGAAGAGACAGCAGAGGGTGAAAAACGCAACGGGAGAAAAGCGCCCCCTCCAGGACGCGCACCGTCACTGCTGCTCCTGCCGGGACCGCATCCACCCCCACCACCACACCCAAATCCACCCAGCCCCCGGCAGGAGAGAGAGACGCACGGCCACGCCCTGGAAAAGCTCGGGGAATCCCAAGCCCTTCAATCACAGCTTTGTCTTAACGCCACTCGCTGACGAGTCCACTCAGTTTGCTGACAGACTATGAAGGATTGGTACAGAACAACGGCACTGCAATAACTATCCATGACTTAGTATAATAACCGAGTGCCCTACCATACCTGCCACTAGGACAGCAGCTAGCTAGCAGCCCTGAGAACACCATCTGTGGGGAAGTAGACTGAATGACAGCCACAGTATCTGACCAATCAGAGGCTGCAGGTGAGCACAGGCTCCTCCCACTGGGTGCTGTACTGACGCGGTTGGCTGTGACAGGAGCCCTGAGCCAGAGCCAGCAGTTGCCAGGGCAGCAGGCCAGGCCTCCTCATTCATGCCTGAGTGAAGCCAGTCTTCATAAGAGGGCAAGCGGCGCTCTCTCCAAAACAGACCTGCCTAATGCCCTGGGCCTCCTTCCACTGTGCGAGTGTTGTGTTTTTGTCACCAACCCTCACGCACACGCAACACAGACACAGACACAGGGAAGACAAATGCGGCAACATCTGTCGGACAGACACACACACACACACACACACACACACACACACACACACACACACACACACACACACACACACACACACACACACACACACAGGCAAGGCAAACGCTGCAACATCTGTCAGACGCACAGATACACAGACACACAACCACACACACACAGATACACACAGATACACACACAGACACACACACAGGGAAGGCAAACGCAGCAACATCCGTCGGACAGACACACAGACACAGATACAGACACACAAACACACACAGACACACACACACACACAGGGAAGGCACACGCTGCAACATCCTTCCGTAGTCTTGCTAGGGCCGCTGCTGAACAGCTACAGGCTCGTTTAGCAAACAGAAACTGTATTGAGCGAGCGCTGCCAACCTCCTGATTGGGTCTTTATTGATTTTGGTCATTATGAGCAGATATGAGCTGGGTCACAGAGAGCAGTGAAGGGACTGTGGAGGCAGGGTTAGTACATGGATGTCAGAGAGGGCAGCACACACTGGCAGGGTAGAGGGGGTCAGTGGCAAGCGGCAGTTAGAACCGCCCACGTCACCGGGGCAACAGTGCAGCTTCATGCAACAGAACGGCTGCCGGAACCTTCTCCCGCCTCCTAATGACAGGAAACACTTGAGACTGTGGAAAACACATCTTGGTCTCGGATACAGTAATCGGTGTGTTTGTAAAGTTGCAAGCGTTCCCTTTAAATTAGGCTGGCCTACGGTAGAGGGGTGGGTGGGACGGGGGCAGGGTGTGGAGAGACATTATTAGGTCACTCACCTTTGAAACTGAAAGCTCAAAAAGGCATTAGGCAGCTCCGGAGACCTTGTGCATTGATTCATTTAGCACCCTGCCAGCCGGGACTGGGTGAATGTCAGTGCGCAATAACAGTGCGGTTCACACCATCTCATCTGACACGCCACATCCACGGCATGGCCCAATGTAAGGTCACCAGCCTGGTGTCTGGTGGATGGCTGTGTGTGTGTGTGTGTGTGTGTGTGCATATGTGTGTAGTTATGGGTGTGTGTGTGTGTGTGTGTGTGTGTGTGCATGTGAAAGAGAGTGTGTGTGAGCGTGTATGTGTGCGTGGATGTGTATGAAAGTACACTTATGGGGGGGTGTGTGTGTGTGTGTGTGTGTGTGTGTGTGTGTGTGCGCGTGTGCATGTGTGAGTGAGTGCGTGTATAAGTGAGCGTGAGTGTGTGCGTGTGTGTGGTATGAGTGAGCGTGAGTGTGTGTGTGTGTGTGTGGTATGAGTGAGCGTGAGTGTGTGTGTGTGTGTGTTCGTGTCTCGTAACGCTCACCTGGACTGAGCTCCACCAGGTAGGGCAGTTTCTCTGGGGGCAGGAGGCCGTCCAGGGGCTTCCCCCTGGGAACCTTGTCCTCCGGCTTGCGGCCTTTCTTTGGGACGTAGTCTGGGGGCCGCTTCTTCAGCTGAAACACTAAGGCTCCTGAAAGAACAACACTGCACTGCTCAAGAGATGACCAGAGCCACCAGCAGAGGGCACTGTAGACAGGGACCTCTTTAAAAGGCAGAATGTTCAGAGCAGACATAGGGCCTGATTTACTAAGACCTTTTGCATGTGCAAAACATTTTAGCACAGGCAAAACTAATGACATAATAACACAAGCAATGATTGGTGCAAAACAAATAGCATGACCAATTGGTCATGTAATTGGTTTTGCGTGTGTTAAAATCTTCACAAATCAGGCCCATTGTCTGCAAATACAAAAATAAGACAGTAATTCTTACATCTGTTATACAGCAAGAGACGAAAAGCTTGAATGCAAAATCATACTGATTTATATATGACAAATTGCTAACAATAATGAGGCATCTTTCCATTCACCAATCTCAGGTCAACCTATCCCAGGTGAGTTTGAGGCCTTTTGTGCGACTCCATCAGGGGTCCTCAAACCTGGTCCTGGATAGCCACAGAGTCAGTGGGTCTGTTTTTACCTTAAAATTACCTACCTTAAATCTATGACCCGAGCAACCAGGTGAGGTGCGTTAACCGCATAATCAACTGCTCCAGTAAGTCAAGTGCTGAGCAAAAATGAACACCAGAATACCCTCTCGCTCTCCAGGACCAGGTTGAGGACTGAACGAAGAGGATTTTTTTTTAGCTGGACACGCTCTCATGCCCTGTACTGGGGACTTTAGGGTCGGGCCATCGCACGGTACCTTTATCACTGGGCCAGTCTCTGAAGATCTGCAGGGGGCACTCTGTGTCATCCAGGACGGTCTCCTTGCCGGCCTTGTCGTCCGAGTGCTGCGACCCTGGAGGCAACACCACCTGGGAGCAGGGAAGAGTGAACACAAATCAGCCTCAGCACCACAGACCAATTCCAGCACAAATCAGCCTCAGCACCACAGACCACATCCAGCACAAATCAGCCTCAGCAACACAGACCACATCCAGCACAAATCAGCCTCAGCAACACAGACCACATCCAGCACAAATCAGCCTCAGCACCACAGACCACATCCAGCACAAATCAGCCTCAGCAACACAGACCACATCCAGCACAAATCAGCCTCAGCACCACAGACCACATCCAGCACATATCAGCCTCAGCACCACAGACCACATCCAGCACATATCAGCCTCAGCACCACAGACCACATCCAGCACAAATCAGCCTCAGCACCACAGACCACATCCAGCACAAATCAGCCTCAGCACCACAGACCACATCCAGCACAAATCAGCCTCGACAGACCACATCCAGCACAAATCAGCCTCGACACATCCACCCACCCAGAGACCATACTGAGGCTGATTAGGGCACTGAACCTAAAGAGAGCCTTACACAGTTGGCTCTGACCAATTAGAAATCATGTTTCAAACCACATGATTAATTAGACCCTTTTTACTGCAGACTCTAAAGTGAGTCTTTTAGACCGGTACAGTCAGAGGTGTAAATGGGGCTGTTTTTAATGACTGACTTTACTGTTGGGCGATGCTGAGACCAAACACCTGGGGTCTCACTAATGACATCACGGCCGCCCCATAACCAGAGCCCGAGGACATTTCTCACTGATCGGCCTTGTCATTCCCCCGGGAGACTGCTTTCATCTTGATTCACCCATACCAGTATAGGACCGGAACGGCTTCAGCCATGACTATCAGAAACACTGAACCTAATACAGTCACCCTCCGGGAGGTGGCTTACGTAGCGCACAAACTTTCAGTGTTTCGGCGGATGCCTTTGAATCCAACTTTATTAAATGACCCAGACGTGTCAGAGGGGCCGAACGAAAGGTCCCCGAGGCAGGAGCGGAGGGCAAACGGGTGCAGCTTCCACTCTGAAGGGCGTTTAATGCGATTGGCTCTGACTGGGGCTGTGAGGCAAAAGCAATAAGGGGCGTTGGCCTGGCGAAGGCCGGCGCTTTAGCTGGGAGGTGTTTGTCATGCGGTGACGGGGGAGATTAACGGAGCTGGCTCACTCTGCCTAACGCCCCCCCACCCCACCCCACCCCTCCAATACACACCGCGTTGCATCTGCTGACCCGGCACTTTGGGGAAATGCAATTCAATTACTCTCAAACAAAGACCTCCACCAAATGTCAAACTCCTACTCTAATCCTGCAGGCGGCTCTAAGTGTGCTACGGGCCATCGGCCGCAGCATCCCTAAAGGGTAAACCCCGTATATGGGCCATTCGGCTGAGGCGGAGGAGAAACGAGGAGTTTGACGATGCGCAAACTTTAAATCAAGTTAAAAAGCGCCAGTCACAAAGACGTCCGCTGTGTTGAAAATAGCCCGTTCGAAAGACACTTTGGCAAGCCTTACCCTGGGAATGTAGTCGGCTATGGAAAGGTGACCTTCAGTTCTCCCTGGTGAATGTTACTGGTGATTCAGTACACTATAAAAGCTGATGCTCCTGTTAAGGCACTGGATGGGCTCCAAGGATCAAATCCCGACCGTTCCAGAGCGACTGCGGCTGAAAGCCTTGCAGGGTGATATGTGACTGGTGGTGGGGTCGCCCAGGGTTTGGAGGGGGTTCAGTTGGCTGGAATTAGTGTCCCATTGCTCTCTTGGCAACCCGCTAGTCGATTGGGCGCCCATGGCCTGCTTGCTTAAAGCTGCACATTAAGTGCCTACCTCTGACTCATGACTGTGCATCGTGTGTAAAAAATACTGTATGAGAAGTGACTCCAACCCAGGCGATGGATTACTCAGAGATAAACTTGTGTTGTTCTGGCTATGCAGTACTCTGTGAGGGGTAAATCTTACCCTGGCTATGCAGTACTCTATGAGGGGTAAATCTTACCCTGGCTATGCAGTACTCTATGAGGGGTAAATCTTACCCTGGCTATGCAGTACTCTATGAGGGATAAATCTTACCCTGGCTATGCAGTACTCTATGAGGGGTAAATCTTACCCTGGCTATGCAGTACCCTATGAGGGGTAAATCTTACCCTGGCTATGCAGTACTCTATGAGGGGTAAATCTTACCCTGGCTATGCAGTACTCTATGAGGGGTAAATCTTACCCTGGCTATGCAGTACTCAATGAGGGGTAAATCTTACCCTGGCTATGCAGTACTCTATGAGGGGTAAATCTTACCCTGGCTATGCAGTACCCTATGAGGGGTAAATCTTACCCTGGCTATGCAGTACTCTATGAGGGGTAAATCTTACCCTGGCTATGCAGTACTCTATGAGGGGTAAATCTTACTCTGGCTATGCAGTACTCTATGAGGGGTAAATCTTACCCTGGCTATGCAGTACCCTATGAGGGGTAAATCTTACCCTGGCTATGCAGTACTCTATGAGGGGTAAATCTTACCCTGGCTATGCAGTACTCTATGAGGGGTAAATCTTACCCTGGCTATGCAGTACTCTATGAGGGGTAAATCTTACCCTGGCTATGCAGTACTCCCGGGGGTTTTCCTTCTCCAGTCCGTACTTCTCCAAGGCCTCTTCCACAGCGAAGTCGGCCATGTCAGTGGTGGAGAGCAGGATGGTTTTGTAGGGGATGTTGGGTTTCAGACTGTCTGCGTATATCCGCAGTGTCCCTCCTGGGAAACGGCAAAAGAGAGAGATAGAGAGAAAGAGGGAGCGAGAGAGAAAGAATTGCTGCTTCTGCTATGAATAATTAGCTTCACAGCACACTTCCCTGTGGCAGTACAAGCATACAATATCACCTTGTCCCTCCGGGCTGTCCACGCTCTGTCCTAACCAAACTGGATAAACGCGTTCAGTCACACAGGGCAGATAACATCCATGTCGCAAATGTAAGTGGCTCTTTACCCGTTTTCTTTGGTGTTGTTTTCCATTATTAATACGAAGCTCAATTGAAATGCAATGAGCAGGCTTGTGTATTCATTTAGAATGTGACATGGGCGCTTTAGCGGGAACTCAAAGCTCCGATTTATCTGCCGCTCGCTCAACGAGTCACACCCACTATTACCGACCCCCCCCCCACCATAGACAGGTTTGTCTGAGGAAGTAAAAGCCCCAGTTTCGACTTCCTCCGAGTTACAGAACGCAGCGCGACGCACTCCGAGCGCAGTGCGCGTCGATGCTTCCGCGCTACTCGCTGCGCGTAGCCGCGCGCGCCGCCAGAAGACTACATCATACGCTCCGTCCAAAGCAAGTGGAGGGCGGAGCAGCTAGCCGCGGAGACGGCTCGCCATCTGCCACGCGCAATGACTCACACCGCCGGCAGCATAAGCGTTATGAGACCGCTGCTGGAAACGTGTGGATTAGATCTAAATTTAACTGCGGTCTCGTACGGCGTTTCATTCAGGCGAGATGGGAAAATTTGAGGAGCAAATTTGAGAGTGCTTTACGGCCACGTGAGATATGGGATTTTCATTAGCAATTAAAGCCTGATGGGTCCCCGCGGCCGAGAGCCGTAATGGCTGCCGTAACCCCTGTGATCTGCACATCTTTTCATCCTGCGCCGCCTGACCGGAGATGACCGTGTCAGAGGCCCTGCGACGGCCCGGGATTTATGCCCGGGAACTCTGGGAAAAGAACCCTATACGCGAGCGGCCTCGTCCCCGTCTCAAGGAGACCCGAAGCCACAAAGAACAGAATGTCCGGCGCGGCGGTGCCAGATCGCCGGTCCCGTTTACCGCCGTTTACTGGGGCGGGCCTGTGCCCTCAGGCCGGCTTCATCGCTATGGGACTGTATGCAGGGGCGGGACCCAGCTGCCAGGGGGCGGGGCCTCTCTTCCCAGCGGACACGGAGCGTGCGGTCCGGGGCCAAGACCACACAGCTTTGCGGCCCAATCCGCTGCCCGTCACGGCTCCACTGGCTGCAGAATCAACAGAGCTCCACCCACAGAGGCACTGCAAAGCCAACTGGGAGAAATCCATCCATCCGCCAAGCTACTAAAAACCACCGATCGATGCGGAACATAAATACGGACTTCTGTAATGGTTCCAGAACCTGGGCAGAATGCTGCCGTTTAATTTAACGAGCGGTTTCCTAAAGGGGTCTTTTGGAAATGACCAAGTAATTTCAGTGAGGCATAAACCACTCAAAATTAATTCCTGAGAAATGTCTTTTTTTATTTTTTATTTTTTAAGAGAGTGGCCTATATTATATCTTTGAAATATGAACGGTAAGAGTGGTGAGGAACAGAGAAGTTGTGAATGCAGAAACATACTCTGCATTCTCTCGACCACAGAGGACTGAGACGATGCCCAACGTTGCGGATCCACCAATCAGCATCAGCATTGTTCTGTTGTTTGTTAGCTACATACACTGATTTGATAGAGGCCCTCCCTTATGGAAATGCAATATACTGCAGTATATTTTAAATATATTGTGACGATAATTTTGACACATTTACAATATACTGCAGTATATTCTTTTTCCATAAGGGCTGTTTTGTGACTCATATCCTATATTTATATCCAGTCAACTGGACACCTGCAGATTCCTAAATTCACTGATGTCCTTGTCCAAGTTAGCATACTCATTGACAATAGTCCTCTTTACAGAATTTCTTTCAAATTTTCAATTGCAATGTTCTGGTAGTTAAAAAAAATGCTTTGAAATTGCATTACTGGTAGAATAACCAACGCAAAACAAGTCCATCGTGAGGGGTGTTTTGGACCGTGTCAGCTCCCTGCTGAAGCTCACCCGAGTCAGGCCGTCCGTCGTTGCTGCGGAACTCCTGCATCCTCTTCTCCAGCTTCTGCTGCCGCCTCCTCTTCATCACCACCTCCGGGTTGGAGATGGTGCGCGTAAAGCTGGTCTCCGGCATGTCCTTGTACACCTCCGCCGCCAGCCGCGAGTTCTCTCTGCGGAAGGGACGGGGAATGGGGGGGGGGGGGGGGGGGGGGTGGAGTTAAAGCGTGGCTCCTGCTCCCGGTACGTCTCCCCGAGGCCCAGCCCCTGCCTCTACCCTCCCCGGGGCTCTAAACCGCCATCCTGCACAGCGTCCCAGTGGAACCCCTCCCCAAACCCGCCCGCTAAAGCGCTCGTCTGCCCCGTTAGGGGACGAGCCCACGTCAACACATTTCTCTCTCGCTTTCTTGCCAAATGCTTGGGTGAGAGTGTGGAAGGAATAATAAAAGCTACAAACGCTATATGTGAAATGGCGAGTTGATTTCTTTATTGGGTGTTTGCGACGTGTCCAGAATATGATTCAGCTGTGTGACCTTCCCTGCCCGTGTAGCGAGGGAGAGAAAAATAGCTTGGCACTGTTCAAAAGGAGACTGTAAAGCGCTAATGCTGACAGACAGTAAAACGCTAATACTCACAAACAGCTAAACGCTAATACTCACAAACAGCTAAACGCTAATACTCACAGTTAAACGCTAATACTCACAAACAGCTAAACGCTAATACTCACAGTTAAACGCTAATACTCACAAACAGCTAAACGCTAATACTCACAGTTAAACGCTAATACTCACAAACAGCTAAACGCTAATACTCACAAACAGCTAAACGCTAATACTCACAGTAAAACGCTAATACTGACAGACAGTTAAACGCTAATACTGACAGACAGTAAAGCGCTAATACTCACAGACAGTTAAACGCTAATACTGACAGACAGTTAAACGCTAATACTCACAGACAGTTAAACGCTAATACTCACAGACAGTTAAACGCTAACACCGACAGACAGTAAAACGCTAACACCGACAGACAGTAAAACGCTAACACCGACAGACAGTAAAACGCTAATGCTACTCGCGTGGAGACGCTGGCGCCCCCCGCAGAGAGGCCGAGTGCAGCGTAAGGTCCGTACCCGTCCTCTCTGCTCAGCGCCTGCTCGTCGCCGTCGGGTATCCGGGCGAAGGCCTCCTTCTCCCTCCTCTTCTTCTCCTTCTTCTCTTTCTTGGACAGGGTCCTCTTGAAGTTCTGGATCACGCCCTCCTTCTCCTGCTTCTCCGGCCCGTTGCTCTGGACCTTCTGCGGAGGCAGGAGAAAGGGGGATACAGTCAGACGGAAAAGTGACGATGATGGAAAACTTCTATTATAGAACAGTGACCCACCTTAGAGACGAGTGATAAAACGATAACGTGAATATTTATTCAATCTCATAACCTTCCTACAATGGTTGTTATGCTATGGAAAATTGACCCCAATCCCAAAAATCTAGACTACAATACATGTGTCATTTTTCTATGCTATGGAAAATTGACCTGAATCCCTAAATCTGCATTACAATACATGGGTCATTTTTCTATGCTATAGAAAATTGACCCCAAGCCGAAAAACCTAGATTACGATATGTGGGTCATTTTTCCATATGGAGGGGAGGGGGGGGGGGGGGGGGCAGTTTTCAATACTACAATAAGGACCAGTGGTTGTTTTTCCATATAGAAGTGACCCATGGGGTCATATATTTCCATGGGGTCAGATTTCTATACGACATGACACCAGCCTTTAAGACCATCAGCATGTGCAAACCATACGCCTTCCAACAGTGCTGGAGACGTGCAGCTGCTCGTTATACAACCCCGAACAGGAGCAGCTTTAGAGCGAAGGGGGAAAACACAACAGTGCTTGGCAGCGAGCAGATCTGCAGTATCAGGTGACCGAGAAGGAAGTGGCCGGGTCAGCATCCACAAACACAAAAACACCCTAAATACCAACGCGGGGCGTTATTCCCTTTCAACGGCCTCCTACATCCGTCCAACCTCATTATCTTTTAGTTAAATTGTGTCAAAAAGGCGGGAAATGCCATAATGGTAAGACGGGGACGGAGGCCGCCATGTTAACTGGGAACGGTCACCTTGTTACGCGAACATCGTCACGCCTGGTCTTCATTAGATTAGATGTGTGATAACTGTTGGTGATATTGTGGGGCTGCATTTCGCAGCCCGATAAAGAGCATCTCTCTGTGGCGGGGGCTAACCCCCACCCTCCCCCCGCTGCACGAGCGCATTCCTGAGGTTTCACAGCAAACCGGCGGCGCTCTGGGGGCCTGGCGCTCGGCATGCTGGGAACCCCTCGAGTGCGCTAAACTCTTTCCGAGCACTCCTCCCACAGGGGTCCTGCTACAAAAATAAGTGAGGGGGGAAGTGTTGTTTTCAGAGCAAATGAAGCGCGGGGTGAGGACTGCCGGCGCTGCGGGGGGCGAAGCCGTGAAATGCCGGTGTTTTTCGGCACCCCCGTGAGCAGGGATGGGGCGGGGCGGAGCCAAGAGCGGAAACACACGCTCAGCTCCTCCCGCATTAGCACCCCAGGGAGGGAGAGTCCTTTAAACCGCTAGTGCTAAAACCGTGGGCCGCCCGAGGGTCGCGGGAGTGATTTACATGACATTACATTACTGGCATTTAGCAGACGCTCTTATCCAGAGTGACTTAGACAACCTTTAGTTGTTTTTATACACTATCCGTTTTTGCAGCTGGGTATATACTCAAGCAATTCAGGTTAAGTACCTTGCTCAAGGTTACAGTGGCAGTGTCCTACCTGGGAATCAAACCTGCAGCCTTTGGGTTACAAGCCCAGTCCCCTATCGGTTATACTGCCCTACTGCCGGTTTGAGTTGGGTTGCGAGAAAAAATCACTTACTATATATAATACATTACAATTTTTTACTTTCACACCAGTCATTAAGTACTGTATTTGTTACATTGACGGCACTAGTCAGTGTAAAATCAGATTCCTTTTCTTCGACTTTAAAAATGTAAAATAGAGACGGCTTCTGAAGCCTTACCATTTGAATGATTGTCAGGATATGTTTTGATCAGGGGTGAGATAAAGGAAGTGGTGGCCTCAGAGAGTTTGGGAACTGAAGTAGGCCCCCGTGGGGGCAGGTTCGCGGGGGAAACGGGGACCGGGGGCGCACCTTGGGGATGATGTCGTTCTCGTTCTTCAGGACGAAGCGGCCCTCGCGGTCGTCCTTGTTCCAGTTCAGCTGAACCACCAGGGGCTTCTCGTCCAGGTCCAGCTTGCGTTCTTCTGCCAGAGAGGGGGAGCACATCAGTTAACCTACAGTGTGTAGGAGCCGGCTTTAACCACGGTGTGTAGGAGCCGGCTTTTACACCTGAGCTTAGGGTTCACTCTATTTAAAACAACAGCTGGGGGGGTCTCTGTGCTTAACCCTTTGAAGAGTAGGTTGTTTTGGAATGTTGTCAGTGAATCTAGTCAGCGTTCTAGAACCCCATTGCTTTCACCACCAGTAGTGATTGATACATCAGCAATAGAATGTTCAGTTAAGAACATTCTAATCACATATCTGTGATCCGACACCTTAAATAGTGTAAATATCTCACAGGCGCAGAGAGGACAGGGGTGAGGGAGTTTTTGGAGGTAAATAACAGGCCTGGACGCTGGAGGCTTTGATGAAAAGGGGCTTAGAGCTCTGACTAATGCAAACTGACGTACATTAGCGCTGGCTGCAAATGGAGGGACTCTCGCACAGCCAGCATTCCAGCGGATAAGAAGAAAGGAGAAACCCTGATCTCCGCGCCCCGGATCAAAGAGAACCCGCGCGGCAGGATTTTGCTGAGCACAAGCTGGGAGACCTGCCTTAAGCACGGCTGAAGAGGGGGGGGGGCTCCGCGTTTTGGAGGGATCCATTAAATGGTCATTTGGTGCAGCGAAAGCATTTTAACCCTCTGGCATAAAGGCATTCTGAATTCAAACATGTACTCAAATAGAGTGCTGTACCCTAGACCAAGATTAGCACTCCTGCTGCAAGACACTGCTGCAAGAACGCTGGCGAATATCTGGTTCAGCTCAGTTTTATTTGCACAGTGATTTATGCAGGGACACCGTCACAAAGACGCTTTACAGTGGAAAAGGAAGAGAAAATTGTGCCAAGCCAGGCCAGAACTTCCAAAAAAGCAAGCAATTGAGGTGGTAATAAAAACTTAAAGTCCCCAATGGGAAGAAATCTCAGGAGGAACCAGGTTATAGAGGGGGAGCCCATCCTCCGCTGGCCGGCCCGGAGTAAAAGTAATGAGGGGTGTAGCCGAACAAACGGTAAAACGTTGACCATATAAAACAAGCGGTCCAAACTGCAGCCTCAGCTGGTGGGTTTCCCCAAACTCGGGGCGCCCGGCCCGACTCACCCCCACTGACGTGCACCTCGTACAGGGAGTACTTGGGCGACGACAGCATCCTCATGTCGGGCCGGAACTTCTCTGCCAGCGTCTCGATGACGTCCTGCGTGGTGGCCGTGCTGGACACGCGGATGCACTTGGTGGCGAAGTTACCCGCCATGCGGTCCTGGAAGTAGAAGCGCATGACGCCGTGGAACTCCAGGTCCTGGGGAAGAGAGAAGACAAAATGGCCGACGTGGTCAGCTTCTTCCTGGCACACAAAAGCTCTTCACAAAAGTCACAATGGCTATGCTTGGCCTATTCCCTTCATCAGGAAAAAATATTTCTCTTTCTCAGGCAAAATTGTTATGCTTGGCTTATTCCCGTGGTCAAAAAAAACAGGACGGTCATTACATCACCTTACTAGTAGAAAACAGAGAGGACCTCTACCAAATTACAGAGTATAGCCAACAACCAACAGAACAATGCTTATGGTGATTGGTGGATACTTCCTGGGTATAGTTCTGGGTTACCTGTCGTCCAATCACCTGTGGTGCTGTTTGATTTGTTTTTACCCTGTGGTTATGACTGGTCTGGGACCAGCAGAGAGGTTCTGGGGGACCCTGGGGTGCACTCATGTCAGGCCACCACAACAGACAGGGAGAGGCCTCAGCTGTGCTTCCCATCAACCCTTTCCATATTAACAGCCACTGCCACCCTGGGACGGTGACATCACCGCCATGCGATTGGCTGCAGGGCCAGCTGGGCGGGTGGGGCTTGGACGCAGGCACCAAGAGCCAAAAAGAACAATGCGTGTCAGGGGTCACCGCGTGCTTCCTGTGTGTTCTGCTCGCTACTTCCTGTAGTCACTGTACAAATATGACAGTGTGTGTGTATGTGTGTGTTTTTCTGTATATGTGTGGGTGTGTCTCCGCGTGAGTCTCCCTTGTGTCTACCTACATGTGTGTATCTGTGTGTGTTGGTATTCGTATTCGTATGTGTGTGTGTGTGTGTGTGTGTGTGTGTGTGTGTGTGTGTGTGTGTGTGTGTGTGTGTGTGTGTGCGCGCACGTATAATCAGCAAGCACAGATCTGATACTGCTGGGTGAAAGTCCAGCGCACAATGTTCAAATCAATCTCTCAGTAATAAGCCCTGAACTTAAGTGACCCATGACTGGTATCCTGGGAAACAAAGACTAATGTGCTGAAGCTCAGGCTCTCAGTGTGAGTGAGAGTTTACCCTGTTCACCCTGTCTGTTCCCTGGAGACGCTCTGCTCAGCCCTTATCACACACCTGGGATGGGAACGGACCCACCCTCTCTTTCCAGAGACCGCAGTCATGAGTCAGCCCAGGCACACACACTCGCACACACACACGCGCACACACACGCGCACACACACGCGCACACACTCGCGCACACACTCGCGCACACACTCGCGCACACACTCGCGCACACACTCGCGCACACACTCGCGCACACACTCGCGCACACACTCGCGTACACACACGCGCACACACTCGCGCACACACACAGGCACACACACACACACACACACACACTCGCGCACACAGGCACACACATGCACACAGGCACACACACACTCGCGCACACACACACAGGCACACACACACACACGCGCGCACACACTCGCGGACACACACACACAGGCACACGCTCAGTTCCCAACTCACTGTGGATACAGGAATGTCTTTGAAGGCTAAAAA
Organism: Synaphobranchus kaupii; assembly: GCA_029718625.1. NCBI lineage: Eukaryota > Metazoa > Chordata > Actinopteri > Anguilliformes > Synaphobranchidae > Synaphobranchus > Synaphobranchus kaupii. The sequence goes on along the minus strand of CM056381.1, from coordinate 12,821,040 downwards.
GTGAGTTTGGCAGGGACACCTAGCCGTCCCAGCACCTGTGAACCTTGACCTTACCGCACGGACGCACGCATGTATGCCTGCAAAAAAGGCAAGGCAACCCTGGTCGACAACGCCCCCCCCCCCCCCCCCCCCATTCCCAGTCGATGACACGGCAACGGCACCCATAAAAATAAGAACTCCATTTCACTTTTGAGACGCGGGCATCGCATGAACCAAACCAAATAAATCCCTCATCCATGTGAGGAATGAGGCCTTTCGCCTCACGCCGGTTTCAAGTAGCAAACCCCAGCCATTCCCACCCGGAGTCTCCGCTCCCTTCCCTTCCTTCCCTCGGCTAATATACTGCAGATTCCTCCGCCGAGGAGCATAAACATGTCAGCCGTCACGGACGATTTTGGGGGGAAAAAGCACGCGGTACCCAACTGCGAGAGCGCAAAGTGCGCCGAGGGAGAAATTAAAGCGCGATGGTGGTAAAGGCGTACGACAGCCGAAACATCACTGGGACGTTACTCCTAACAGCCGATACTGCGCGGGTCCCCAGCCTCGTTATATGTGCTCGCAAACTATAACAACATGCTAAATTCCAGACCATACGTTACCTGCCAAGGAGGCCGCAAATAACTCATCTATAGGCTGAAGCCTGCACAGGGAGCCTTCCCAACAGGACACGAGACACGGCAATATACAAGGAAAATTTAACTTACATTTAAAATGGATTTTTCATAACAGGACAGTGCACTACTGTAAAGTGTGTTCACGTTTAAATGCTCATGTTCATTGGCTGTGCTGGGTGCAGTACCGAGGCCTACCACCGGGTGGCACCGATACCTCGCAGCCGACTGCGAAATACACATCCGTTGTTTGCGCTGCACTAGCACTGGGGTGGCAGCGATAAAGGCCCATTAGTAATTTCAGAAACATTAACTGGAGTGTAAACAATCCTGCAGGGAATGCAATGTGCAGAGTCTGAATGGGAGAGTCTGTTCCTGCAGGGCCTGTTCACAGCAGACCCGATAGCGCGCCGCCGCCGCCACCACCACCGGCGAAGCGTATATCATTCGTTTTTTGTTTTTTTTATTTGCCGTCCAACCCCGGGAACATCCAATTCCCTCCCCAATCTGGAATGTCCAACTATCTGCAACCACAGCCGCGTTCCATGCGGGGAACCATCCTACTAATTTGGGAGAGCTGGGACATCCACAGTTCTCCTCCGAAAGACGTGTTGTGAACAGCTACTTCTCTTCGTGTCGCAGACCGCGGTTTAGCTCGCACAGAGTGGTGTCAGAGGAGGGACCTTTCATATGCGGCTTTGGCATGGTCTTACGAGCGGGGGTTGTCCAAGAGCAAGGAAACGCGGAACCCCGTCCCACTGAACCCTGGGCACCAATTGCGCGTCGCCCTGCAGAGCTACCGGCCACAGTCGGCACGGTCCGGATACGTTGCGAGGCCGTGCGGCTCGTCCACGCTCCACAGCGTGGCGCCTTAACCGAATGAGCCACCCAGCAGCTACATGATGCCGTTTTAAAAGCCAGCTGCTCCTGGGGTGGGGGAAAAATAGCTTTAAAAAGCTCTCCATTTACCACTACGGCTATAGTCAAACCCAGCAGGAACGCACATGCACTCATAAGTACACGACGCAAGTTCCTCTGTGTAGAAATTTAGGAGGACTCGCACAACTTTGAAAGCCCAACACCAAGAGGCCAACGTCAGTAGAAGACACAGGCCAGTGATGGAATACCACCAGGTGGACACCATGCCGACGAGCGCCATTTAAAGACCAGCATGCATCTCTCCCCAACAATGTCCCACTGTCCGTGCAGTAAAGGAGGGCCCGGCACGCACACGCTCATAACATCCCCACCGCTGTGCAGAGGATATTATGAGCACGATTCACTTAACAAAAGGGGCCCGGCGCGGCGGTGTGCTTTTTTTGCGTGCCTGAAACAGGCCGCGATGTTGAGGAGGCTCGCCTTTGCAGCGCCGTGCGGGCCACTTCCGAGCCCAAGGGGGAGAAGTCGAGAGACGGGGACGGACGAGGGTAACGAGGCGCGAGGGACGAGGTAACGAGTGTCGTCTCGCAGGCCCAACGTGGCGTCGGGACGCGGTGGTGCGAGCGACACGACATGAGGACACGCATGAATAAAACATGAGGCGGAGCTGATCGTTCTGTGTCCCGTGTTCAGCAGGCAGATTGTGATTGGCATGTGTGATTTACTCGCCCTGACAGAGAGAGAGAGAGAAAGAGAGTGACAGTGAGAGAAAGAGAGAGAGGAGAGAGAGTGAGTGAGTGACAGTGAGAGAAAGAGAGAATTCAGAATTTAAAACCACCTTTACTGTCACAGTTCAACAACAAGTGACAATAAAAATATAATCACAAGATGAGAGAGAAAGAGAGAGAGAGAGAGTGAGAGCAACAGAATGACAGGCAGAGGGAGAGAGAGATAGAGGGGAAAGAAAGAGAGCGAGAGAAAGAGAGCGATTGTGAGTGAAGGAGAAAGAAAGAGGAAGAGAGAAGGAGAGAGAGAGCGAGTGAGTGAAGGAGAGAAAGAGGAAGAGAGAGGGAGAGCACGAGAGAGAGAGAGAGAGAGAGAGAGAGAGAGAGAGAGAGAGCCGTGTCTCAGGCACCCAGACCCTTCAGCTTTCCAGTGTCCTCCTCTCCAATCAGCATGTTAATGGCACAAGCCCCCCAGAGCAGCTGCAGAGGTCAGGCTATCCCGTGTGCAAGAAACGCCCCGGCTATCGGGTCATGTGACCAGCCGCTCCGGCACACTCCCGAGCACAGAGGCTGCAGGGGCCGTTTCCTCTGAGCTGGGTTTGATATGGAGCCCGGGTGACTAACTGTCTAATTAAATGACAGCAACGAACACTTTGATTGAAATTTAAATACGAACAGACGGCGACAGGCCTCGTGTGAAAACCAGAATAGACAGCCTAGAAGCCTTTCAGAATGCTTAACGACTAAAGAAAGTAGCACTGTCTGGAAGTACTTCATCAAAAATGGCCAAGACAGCAAAGTACATTGTGAGCTATGTGACAGGAGAAGGTACCTCTGCAATAAAATGACAAATGCTTACTACTGTAGTACCAACGTCACTGTTCCGTACAAATAAAGCAAAAAAAGGCTTAAAGATGGCTAAATATTTGTTTGTGTGTCTCCTGATTTTTGTTTTACTTTAGCTAGCTAATGTAAACATCCATTAACTTCCAAAAAATACACCAAGTACTCCACTTAAAGGCCCGTATTCTATCCAGACCTATGACACGCCCACTTTACTCTCTGGCAAGGAGACCCACACTGAACACAAGGTCAACCTCACAGCCCCACCCCCGGGCTCAGTGCGCCTCCCCTCCCTCCCCCCCCCCCAAAACATGCCCGCATGGCCTGATCCATGCACTCTGTCCCTGTGCTGACGTGATGGCCCCATCCGGGTTAAGAGGGGGTGGAATCGGTAAAACCGCTCGACCTGGCCGTCCTGAGGAAGCCCCTCCCACGACGACAGGCTGCACCTGGAGCAGGGCTGGGGACGGGCTGGAAATGCGAGGCTGCTCCGCTTTGCATGAGCAGGAAATACTGAGCGTGACGTCATCATCTCCCCACAGTCACAGCCTACTGTCGCCATTAGTGACAGACACATCAGCATATACACGTATACATACGCACACACAGGCACACACACAGGTACACACACACACACAGGTACACACACACACACACACACACACACACACACGTGTGCTCGTACACACAAAGTGAAAGATGCAATTATGGGACAATAATATGATGATATCTGAAGACTTATAAAACACTAACAATGAATATGAATTACTGCTGCTGCGAGCGACAGTTAAATAAAAAAATTTGAAGGAGGACTTGGTCTCAACAGCTAGTCTACATTGAGGAAGCAATGGCGCCGAAAGCTCAGCTTTTGGCGTGGATTTGAAGGCGTGTCTCAGACAGGCTTCTCTCCGCTGCCGCCTCTCCAACGCAAAGCGTTTCTGGGGGGTGTTCCTGGTCCCACACAAACGGAGTGAAAAAAAAATGCCTCGCAATCGAAACCACATCAGTGGCGCGTTTATGCAGTGGAGGGTCTGTGAGAGGCGCTCTGTAAACAGGACCCTTCGGGCCTGTAAACACAGACTGTGCTAAACAAACGGCGGGAAGCGCCCCGACCATGGATGTCCTCGGGCCACGCCCGTCCGCCCATCCTCTTGACCCCTTCCTCGAACCTCCCGTCCCCCTCCCCGAACATCCAGCTGCCAGTGCTCAGAGGACGTTCCGGCGCATTCCTCGAGCGCCTCTCTACGCCAGTCCAGCCCAACGGTCACTAGGCCTCCTCTCTGACCTGGATCCCTCCACCCACCACCGGGGCTTATGCTGCTTCTAAATAATACACTCCTCTGTTTATTAGGGGACTTCCAGCTCAAACCACATGAATATTTACACGTTATAAGTCGCTCTGGAATCTGGATTAGGGTGTCTATTAAATGCCTGAATGGAAGTGAACAGAGTGAATGAAGGGTGATGTTTTAGATCTATGCCACGATACTGCTTAAGTCTGACTCAGAGAATCTGTGACTTAGCGGATTGCCGCTCCAAACAGACAGCGTGGAGAATATGCACCACACAGCAGGAGGCGATAGACAGCCTTGTCTCTGTACAGCAAGCTCGGCCTTCGCTTAAAGGTGAAATGAGGCTACCGACTGTACCGATTTGGCACGGGATGCACTTGGAGCAGAAGACATGAGCGGCCTGTGTAAACAGAGGTCTGGGGTTGGCCTCCAACGGAAGCGTCTGCCGTTTAGGTGACTATAGGGGCAGTTTTGGTGGTCAGAAACCGGTAGGAGGCGAGCCTCTATTTGCCTCCACCAGTTTCCAAGTGAACTAGACAGGGAATTCTGGGAAACCAACTCTGCATTGCTCTGCATTGGTTAAGTTATAACTTAACTTAACCACATTAGTAACTTTAACTTAACCGCAGTATGTAAATTTAAGAGGGCGGACTGAAGTGACCGATATTACCCTGGTGCAGCTCAATCGTAACGTTGCGTACCTATCTTCCCCTCAAAAGTCAATGCTCTTACAATAAGACTGAGATTATTATATGCTGACAAAAACTAGAGTTTAAATTAAAGGTGCTGTAGGCAAGATTCTTTCAATATAACTTTGGAAAAATTACTTTCCAGCAGCTATCAATAAATCAAGTGTTCTGAGAAATCTCAAGCCGGTCTTCCAAGAAACAACCAATCAGGGCTAGCTATGTAGCTACCAATCAGGGCAGCTATCTACAAGCAAAAGATCCTCCCGGTAGAATAAACCCCTCCCTGTCTGCCTGTCTCCGGGCGTGCACTGGAGCATAATTTGGTGGGAGGGGCTTAGAAGAGATATAAGAGGGAGGAGTGCAAAAGGGGGAAGTCGTTTTGCCTTGTATATTTTCAAACTGCAGCTTTAAAGGGTAAGTTCGCTATTTTGGACCTTGGACCCTATTTGCGGTCCGTCTTCCATGAACCTGACCCATGAAGTCAATTTTTTCGCTGATCGGTCCAGTATTGAGTTCGGTACAGATTTCCTGTAGGCTCTCACTGGGCTACAATGGAAGTGAACGGGGCAATCAGAAATGTTATGGAAAAACAACGATAAATGTGCTTTTATAGCTCAGTGTGTATTCTTACGGTCTCAGTATGCTCTCCTGTGAAATGTAGGCTATCGCAAACGCAAACCGAACGTTAAAACAACAGTTCCATTTGAAACAGAACTATTTCTCCGACCGCACTACCTCGCACTGTAAACTTCCGCAGTCTAGCTACGTTGTAGAGAGGGGGGGGGGGCGCTTGAAAAGCAGTTGATCACAAATCCTGACCTCCCGTTGGAGTTTACTACGCTAGCTAGTAGCCTACAGCAGAAATATTTGTAACGCAGTTTTTGTAATCATCATTTGTAATAATTCATCACAGCAATGGTGCGCGAATGTGCAGTCCCCGGTTGTGGGAATAAAATGTCTGGACGCTCAAATACCAGTTTTCACAGGCTCCCGTTCTCTGACCCAGAAAGATTGAGACTTTGGCTGGTTGTCTTACGGATCGACATAAACACTCCAGTCAATCAACTCCGTTTGGCAGACTCGCGAGTTTGTGGAGCGCATTTCGACGCTAGCTACTGATTTCTGTAACCGCAAATCAGAAGCAAAACACTGGTTTCTAAAGAACACAGCTGTTCCTCGTGTCGGACCTGCAGCACTATCAAGCACCGGAGCGGAGGTAAGTTATATTTAGCTATAACGTTACTAACATTTTTTTTTTTTTTGAGCGCGTCCTCTGACCCAGCACTCAATACCAACTAACAAAATCCGAGCTTGACATAAGTTGTTTTCTTGTAACAAAACTGTCGGAAACGTTCATCAACTATAACTTTTTACAATTCTATAATGTTTTATTTACAAATGCTTGACGCATGGTGTCCTGTCCAAAGTTCTCATCTATCACATATCTGTTGGCAGTCATAGTGTAGTGGTAATCAATGGAGATGATCCAGTGTCATCCACGGATACATCCAGGTTTTCAATGGCATTCGGTAGCAACAGATCCCACTCCCTACAACACAAACTTTCCTCCTCTCTGGGCATCTGCTTGCACCTCTTACAAGAACACCAAAAGTCCCCCGAAATTCTTGGTCTAGCCTCGGCAGCGACTTCGGATAACATTACCTGCGCAACTTCAGCCTCTCTCTCTTCTCTTGCTCTCTTATCATCCATCTCTTGTAGTTCCGTGTCCGTGTATTCTGGCTCAAATCTGTAGCCAGTAACGTCAAAGTCAAAATCGAATTCTTCGTCTTCGTAATCATTATAGTCATCCATCATCCAAGTTTTTTTGTGGAAATTGTAGCCTACGTTGCTGCAGGTAAACAAACGCAGACTGCTCAGCTAGATAGTTTCGTAAACGGCCGGCACACCTTCCCGCTCCCCTGCCCCCGACACATAGTACTCCGCGGGAGCAGCGAAAACAAGCAACAGAGAAATGCTTACTTCCAAGCCATGCCAAGCACGTAAAAATGTTCGGATTGAGATACATTTCACAGGAGAGCATACTGAGACCGGTAACAATACACCCTGAGCTTCCCGTCTCATTTATTGTACATGAAAGCACATTTATCGAACATTTCTGATTGCCCCGTTCACTTCCATTGTAGCCCAGTGAGAGCCTACAGGAAATCTGTACCGAACTCAATACTGGACCGATCAGCGAAAAAATTGACTTCATGGGTCAGGTTCATGGAAGACGGACCGCAAATAGGGTCCAAGGTCCAAAATAGCGAACTTACCCTTTAACTTCTTCATTCTGTATCGCTAGTTAGCCAATCATTTTGAGTGTTCATTATATCTTTCCATCTTTCAGATGAGACATTAAACTGAGGTCCAGACTCAATGTGGTCATTAAAGTTCCCATGACACTCTTCGCAAAGAGTAGGGGTTTCCCTGGTGTCCTGGTTAAACTCCCAACACAGGCTCTTTCAATCTGCCACCTAATCATCCCCCAGTTTAATTACTCTCTCCCTCTCCACCTCAGCTGATGTGTGGTGAACATTCTGGCGCAAAATGGCTGCCGTTGCATCACTCAGGTGGGTGCCACACATTGGTGGTGGTTGAGCCGAGTTTCCCCCTCATCATTGTAAAGCACTTTGAGTGTCGAGAAAAGCGCTATATAGATGCCAGGCATTATCATTATCATTATTACTTTACACTAGCCTACGTGAATGGGACGTGGACTGGGCTACTGCATGTTACCACTTCATCAGCCATTCCCTCTGTACTGTGCTGGGGCAGCTAATACTAACGCACCTTAGCACGTCATTAGCATTTCCCCTCTGTACTGGGGCAGCTAATGCTAACGCACCTTAGCACGTCATTAGCGTTTCCCTCTATGCTGTACCAGGGCAGCTAGCACTTTAGCACTTCATCAGTCTTTCCCTCTGTGCTGGGGCAGCTAACGTCCTTAGTTAGCACGTCACCAGCCTTCCCCCTCTGCGCTGTACCGGGGGGTATCCAAGGCTAACGCAGCGCTAGTCCTCCCACATTCTGAGACGCAGGAGACGCCGAGTTTACCGTTGATTAATGCTAAACTCTCCGTGAACCCGTTTCTCCCCCGAATCGAGCTGGCCTCGTTTTCCTCTCCATCCCGCCGACGGTGAGGGAAATCTCATTTAGAGTTACTCATGCTGCGCCGGCGTTTGCTTTACCGATCGGCGGTGTGTCAAAGCCGTCGCTCACCACCGACTGACAGGCAGGGCCCTGTTCCCCAGAGCGCATTTCACAGATCATTACACTGATGAACGCACATCACTCAGAGGTAACCGAGCTCGGAGGACTAATTAATCCAATTCAATTAAACGAGAAGTTGATGATATGACTCGGTCCATTTCAAAATCGGGAGACGCGGCGTCCCCAGATGTGTCCATGGGGACACCGCGGGTCACGGCTCTGGCGGTTGCATGTTGCCTTCCGGGAGAAGGGTTTAGCGAAGTGCCGTTTGGTTGACAAGGCGCCCCAGGGAAATCAGGACAAGCTTTATGCATCCAAGGAGGAGGTGGTGGGGTTAAAACTGTTATCCTAAAGTAATCTGCAATGCCAATACTCCTGTCTCTGAGTGACACACACGCACACACAATGCAGCCTTTTCGCTGAGGCAGCAGCCGTGATGACATCATCCTAAACCCTCACTGCACCCCTTCCGGCATTGTAATGGAGGAAGATACCATTCTGTTCAACAGCATTTGTGCTGTACAACACTAATCTTAGTGAAGAATGAAGTACTATGGTACTTAAGTGCCATTCCTTCATGACTTTGTTGAATGAGCGGTGGGATTAAAGTGAGTGACAGTCTGACTGACAGAAAGACGGTCCACATCTTTGCCCTCATCCAGCTGCCCAAAATAGAGGCACACGCCCGGGCATCTGCATCCAGGACCACGACAGCTGTCATGCCACAGCGGGGGCTGGCCATGAAGATGCTCTACCCCTGGAGCCATCTCTATCTTCATCTCACACACATACACCAACCTATACACACACACACACACACACACATACATACACCAGTAGGAGAGAGCGACAGAGAGAATATGAAACAGAGGGCGAGAGAGAGAGAATAGAATAGAAGAGAGAGAGAATAGAAGAGAGAGGGAGAGAGAAAGAGAGAATAAGAGAGAGAGAGAGAGACAGAGAACAGAGACAGAGAGCTGTGCATGGCCGGCGGTGTGGCGGGAAGGCTGGCCCCAGACGGCCTCGCTGCAGAGCGGGGTGGCTAATCCCCTGTCTGAGCTGCAGCCCACAGACCCCTCAGTGTGCAGCCTGCACAGACCTGCTGGCTCCCTGGCTGCACACCTGTGCCATTTACGCTCGGCTGCACTGAGCTGAGCGGGGCGGGGTTGGGCAGGCAGGGGGAGGGGAGCTGGAGAGATGCCGATAGGAGCTTCACAGAGTCCCTCTGATCCACTGCAAACGCTCCCAAAGAGGAGACAATTAACATTTCACAGATGCTGAGATAGAGGAGAGGCACGTACTGGGCCTACAGCTACAACGCTAGTACAACTCCCAGTGCACTGCAATATCCTCATTCAGAGAGCTGCACTCACACACTGCCTCGTGTTACCATTGTTCTCTCGCAAACTCATCTTTAAAATATGTATATTCACTCAGATACTGTCCACCTTGTATAATGCGTTTAGAAAAATCCCTCATTAGGTTCCCCCTCCCCCTCCTAATGATCCCCAGACTCAACCCACCCCCAGATACCACCAGCCCACTTCCCCAGCACCATTCCTACTATTCATCATCTGTCCACAGGGGCAATGATATCTGCTGGGTGTGTGTGCGTGTGTTTGTGTGCGTGTGTACGCGGCTACATGTGTGGGACTGAACAGCTCTGCTCTGTTTGACAGAACACGCCCCATGTGGAGGGTCCATCTGTCAGGATGCTGCACGTTTTGCATGGTTCTGCTACTCCCCTCCAAACGCCTCAGGAGCCCCTCCCACAACCGCTGCTCTGAGGAGCCGAGGGAAACGGAACATCCATCCGACCGAACTCCGACCGTGATGTGACCACGCCGAGCGCCAGCGACCCGTAAACGCCGCCACAGGCTGACGCAAGAACCGGGAAGCCACGGCTCCGGAAAACACGAGGCCCCTCCCAGCCTTTTTGACCCTGTCCAATCGCGGCACAGGGCCGTGCCTGTTATCTCCGCCCGCTCCGGCTGGCGAGGCGGCGGGAGAAGAGTGCGTTACCCGCCCCGGCCCTGGTGTAATTCAGCAAATCTGATTAAGCGTGTTTGTGCACCCCGGAGGATTAGAGTGCCTGGAGTCTGGCGCTCTGTCTGAGACAGCAGCAGCAGTAGCAGCAGGTGTGGCCTGAAGACTCGTTCAGTAGCACTGTGAAGGTACAGGCTCTTTCTGTGAGGGTACAGGCTCTTAACCCTTTAAGGTGCAAGACCACAAATATATTAACTGAACATTCTAATGCTGATGTAACAATCACTACTTGTATTTGAAAGCAATGGAGTTTTAGAACACGTTCCAAATAACCTCCTCTTCAAAGAGGTTTAATAGTGCACCACTCACATCCGGGTGGAGAAGGGTGGTGCACGAGTCTTCTTACGACTGTGTTTGGGAAGTCCACCACATTTCCATTTATACACTTCCCTCCTTGCCAAAATAAAAAAGGGGGGGGGGGGGGTAAAGTTAAGTTACAAGTCTGGACTCCACATGGGAAGAAAACGGTGGAGTGAATTCTTAATCTGCGGCTTTAGAAAGACATCCTCTTCCCGGAATCAATTCTTGGGTCGAGTAAACCCCACCCATCCGTCCGCGACAGAAATTAGACGACGTTCCAGTGCCTCTGTGCTCGATTCGGAAGGAGCGCTTGCACAGCGTTTACGGATGGACGGACGGACGGACCGGGGTAGAGCCCAGAAGCTGCCTCTCATTAAAAGGGGCCGGAGTCAGAGAGGAGAGACCCTCGCCACGCCTCCCCCTTCGATCCGTCAGGCTGCGTGGGAGTTGTCGGCGGGCGGCGATTAGCGCTCCGCTCTCAGGAGCTAATGGGCGTTAGCGTTGGCTTATCAGCGGCCCTGATTAACGCCGCCTGAGATGAACCCGCAGTGCTGTGGTCTTTACCCGCGGTGATGAAATGGGCTCCGGGGATCGCTAAAGGAGAAATCGCTCAGAGACACTAATCTCTCTTAGATACAACCTCGCCGTTACGTGGTGGGAAAGGTTTCCCCCTCGTTAAAGACCCCTTTCGCGACCAAACACGTACCCTCGGCGAGCCGGCGGTCTGCGTTAACACGCCGAAGCGCTGGACGGACAGCTCAGCTGCTAGCCGGGAACAGATCCCTCCGGCAGAGAAGCCATAGACAGGCCGGGCAGCCGAGCTTCCTCCCCCACAATCCCACAATCCATCAGTCTCACTCACTCATTCACTCACTCCCACAGGATCATTTATAATAGAGCAAAGCTCTTTCAATGCATAATGTTTGAGTTGGTGTTTATACTGTAAATGCGGAAGCGTATACTGTGCGTGTGTAATTATCCAAATGTGTACGCAGCCTCAGTCAACACGACTCAAATGCATCCCTGGTGACAGTTTATCAGATGGAGGCATACTGTATTACTCCTGGCTTTTTAGGTTCACCATAAAGACCTCTATAAAGCACTTTAAGGTGCATGAGAAGTAAATAGATGTATGTAAACATCAGAATGTAACGTTTCCTAAATCGAGGGGCTAAACACAGCCTATGCTTTATGAGGAAAGTTAGCAGAATGCCAAAACCTCTCAGCAGAATCCCTGAACCGAGACCCTTGGTGCCGTTCCTGGCCACTGCATCAGCTGCCAGGATCAGTCTCTACGGGGACAAGTGTGTCGCTATGCAAAAAGAAAAAAAACAAAAACCCAACCAACTGTTTTTCCCTGAGAGACTCCACGCTAGCTGCTGCCGAAACTGCGTACACAGGCCCCTCCTCGACACAAGGAGAGCCGAGCCCAAACAAAGCGCCCTTTAAGACGGGACACTTGTTGCCCGCCGCGTGTGTCCCCTCCCCCTCCCTGTTTCACTCGCCGGGGGCGGGCCCTGCAGTTTCGGGAGGAGGGGGGGGGGGGGGCGCATTCCACCACACAAATCAGCGGGGCAGAGGGTTTAAAGAGTAATAGCCAGCGGGTTCCCAAGGCCCGCTTTTCACACAAGAGCGAGTCGGGAGAGGAACAAAGGCGAGGGAGCCGGGCCTACGAGCCGCTGCAAGAATGTGGGTCACTGCGGAGAGTCTCGCGGCGGACGGGGCCTCTCCGCGCTACGGCGAGCCGCCGTTTCCACGGAGACGCGAGCACGGCGACGCTTAAACACACAGCGCGGCGGGAGCCGCCGACGGGGCCGCAAACGCCAGCCTGAGACAAAGCCAAGGGGCCTGGTAATCAAACCCCGCAAGCACTGGACTGGACACGGTTTTTATAGGAACCGAGTAAGTGGACAAATGTGGGAGGGTGACGGACACTCCGGCGGGTCTGAAATGGGAGCCCATCTCTGGCCCAGCTGATACGCCGCTAAGCAAACGTTATGAAATGTAAATAAGGGACAGCTGCAAAGACGGAACGTCCTTTTCGTCGCCCCCGGTGACCTCGAGCCAGAAATGATTAGCGGGCCACCGCTGAATGACTGGACGGTCTGAGCTTACCGCCCGCCTTATTAGTCAGACGACTGCGGAACAGCCGTTCCTATTCATCGACGGCGGGCGTTAGCGTGCCGTTGTCTGACGCAGCCGTACTCACGCAGGGTGGTCTGCAGGAGCTAAACCGCAATTATGCGCTAAAAATAGACATTTTAGGGAGGGAGTTTTTACCATCCTGCTGGAAAATGTGCCACTCCTGCTTGGTGTGCAAGACTAACAATCCAGTCCCTACCCGCCTGCCACAGCCAACAGTGTCTCGCAACGTTTAAATAATCATGTTACCATTTTACTCAACCTTTATGTATTATTCAAAGGGCCGTATTGTACTCTAGTTCCCACTTCCCCTTCTTTTCCCCCCTTTAATTTCATGAACAATGCTCCCAGATTGCTTTGGCAAAGCGGCGCCATTTCCACCGTGCCAGTAAAGGTTTTTTTTTAAAATTTGAATGGCGTTTGGGAATGGCAGAAGTGTGGGAGGAAGCTGCAGTGAAACGGCGTCCTCGGTTAGAGCACAGCTCCGCAGCCTCATACAGCTCGCTCACACCCTGAGGACGCCGCTCGTGTGCTCAAGCTCACACTTCTAGAGGGGAGAGTGAAGAGCAGTGTGCCCTGGGTAAATGTGTTCATTTAAACATTCTGCACACGCAGCAGGGGCTCATTCTGTCAGCACTCCTGCTCTCATACAGTGAGGAGACAGGGCTCTACATGGGATTACAGTGTGTGCACACATACACATACACACACACACACACACACACATACATGTACACACACACACGCACACGTACACACACACAGAAACACGCACACACGCGCACGCGCACACACACACACAGAAACACGTACACACACAGAAAAACACACACACACACACACACGCACACACACACAGAAAAACACACACACACAGAAACACACACACAGAAACACGTACGTACGCACACACGCGCACGCCACGCACACACACACAGAAACACGGACACACACACACACACACACACAGAAACACACACACAGAAACACGTACGTAAGCACACACGCGCACGCGCACACACACACACACACACACACAGAAACACGCACACACACACACACACACACACACACACACACAGAAACACGCACACACACACACACACACACACCCCTCTCCTAGGAGATGAGTAAGAACCAGAGCCTGCAAGTCGCACTGTGACTATCTTTACCGCCTGGAGATCGCCACTTACCAAACTGTAAAGCATGATTAAGAGAGTTATAATTAAACTCTGAAACGCATCAAAAGACTTTGCCGGCACCGCCCATTGGGGCTCAGTGCTTTCTCAGACCATGCAGTGCTCTCCTGGAGCATCACTACAGGGGGAGGAGCATAACACCACCAGTCCAGTGACACAGCTGGACACTGGCGTGTGGCGCCATAGGCCTCGTGCAAAGCAGAAAGGCACACACACATTCGTATATACACACATACACGGCGAGGACTCTGAACTGGAAGTATAGATTATCCCTGTGGCCAGGCCATCTCTCACTGTTCTCTGTGGAATCTGTGGATGTGCGCAGCTGCCTCACAGCTGTGATCTTGATAGATGTTCACTCCCTCAGCCTGTGCCCTTGACGGTGCACTGCAATGCGTGAAGCGCCTTCCAACCCCCACCTTATGAGGAGCTCAGACATCACTGTGTGTGTGTGTGTGTGTGGGTGTGTGTGTGTGTGTGTGTGCGTGCGTGCGTGCGAGTGTGTGAGTGTGCGTGCGCAAGAAAGAGAGAGAGAGATAGGCAAGATGGATGCCGTATGTGGTATCTGTGCATATCGGTTACTCCCAGACATAATCTATAGCCAGCTACTCAGATGACTAACACAGTCTCCCACAAAGAAAGCCTATTTTTAAGATTTATTCATTTAAAACTAAAAAATAAAAACATTCCCAGCCCCACAGCTTCTATAAGGAGCAAAACAGATAGAGATACTTGCTAAGGAAATACGGAGTCAGCATCTCTTCAGGGGCTTTGACCCCAGAACCCTCTGGAGGACAGGCTGTCAGATAGGCCGTTATTAAAGTGCACCAGCGCGCTCCAGACCCTGATCCATCAGAGCAGTGCGTCAGTGGGGATGGGAGAGGTCTCAGAGGGCCTCGCCATTATTCAGACTCAGGGAGGGGTGTGAGCCATCGTCAGCACTATTTCATCCCGGACGAGCCCCCCGTACAAGGCCCCGCTAAACCCTCTCTGCCTCAGGACGATGGCACGCCCGTGTCCTTCCATGCTGAAGGGGAATTACAATAGACCAGGGCCTCATTGCTCTGCAAACAGCCAGGAACATAAAACTCCCTCCATGCTAAAGACTAACGGTATAAAACTGACCCAGAAATAGAAACAAGTCTTCCAGTGTACAGTAGTTTGAGCAAATTTGAGTCTTAAAAGAAGCATGCGAGTGTACTGGGTAGAAGCCTCCCACAGGTGACTTCTGTTTATTAACAAGAAAGACCCAGAATGTCTCTCACAACAATACACAGGGAGCATTAGTGTCCATCTCTGTAGAGTACATGACCATTTTTATCTAGCAGGCCACTCATCTGTTAGCATTTCACTGGGCTCCGATCCTCTATCCTGCCATTTTTTTTGGTACAGTGGAATTCGGTGAATGTGCAGGTGGGGAGGGGTTGGGCCCAATGTCTGGAAGCAGTTTGGTAGTTAGGGAGGAAACTTCACTTGACCTTTTGATTGCCTGCAGGAAACCTCAATTTCCACTCGGGCTCATTAAAAAGTGGTGTACAGGGAGGGTTGGCCACCCACTGCTCTCCGCCCCCTCACCCTCGTACCCTCCCCCCTGAGGGTTTTCCCTTCTGGAGGTCGTAAAAACATATACATTACTCACTGAACCAGCCTGGGCCACGGGGATAACACCCAACACTGCAGCTCTGTGGCTATGACCGGACCAGCGGTAACCTCTCATAAAACTAAACTGTAATACATTCACAAACGCGCCAACACGCAGACCTCAGCAGCCTTTTCAAGACCAGCAAGGAACCTCAAGTTGGACTGCAAACACTGTACTTCCAAGAAAAATATATATCTCCCACTGTAAAGGCTGCGACGGCAGTCGGGAACACCGAGACAGTGTTCCGTCTCCCGGCCAAGAAAAACCATTCCAGGATGTACAGCTTTATCAGATACGGATCACTCGAAATCATACACCACATAAACAGCTGCTTGTCATAGTTCTCAGCGGTCCGCGTTCTGCTTGACAACCAAGTAGGTGTTTCTAGTTACAGGAAGAGGGTGAAATATAGCAGCGTGCTGACATGACATCAGCGTCACATAGCCGCCTTAAATCTGGGGGGTTGAAGCTGCAAAAACTGACAAAAATGAAAATTCATATTTTTAGAGGACACTTTCATGGTAATAAATTATTTAAGAATTTATTTCCAGACTGATACTCTGACTCAACAGCTTGAGCAGACCCTAATAACTGGGTAGCATCGTAACTTATTTT
Source organism: Synaphobranchus kaupii (assembly GCA_029718625.1). Classification (NCBI taxonomy): domain Eukaryota; kingdom Metazoa; phylum Chordata; class Actinopteri; order Anguilliformes; family Synaphobranchidae; genus Synaphobranchus; species Synaphobranchus kaupii. The sequence continues at coordinate 12,804,844 of CM056381.1, read as the reverse complement.
GCAAGATCGCAGGTCATCCATAAAACTATTTATAGATGATGGCAAAAAGACGTCCGTCTGTTTGGTCTGTGTGAACACTGCCCGCACTTGCCCGCTTTCGTGAGCCGTTTCACCCAGTCGTGGTTGTAGCCTGCGGCGTAGCGAGTCTAGCGACCAGCTGTTCGTCGCTTCCCAGCCGGGGTAAAATAGCTGGGTCCACAGGGTCCCGTCGCAAACACACAGTAACCGTAAAGAACAACAGCTCGCACATACATTCCATCACCTGAGCAGGAAGACGGGTGTCAGATTACTGCAGGTAACCTCACAGCTCTCATTGGCCAATAGCTGGAGGGACCTCCACCCTGCCAGGGCAAATATACACCCAGCCCTGAAACCCGACTCAGGGCTAGAAACTAGATCCCCGGTACGGATTTGTATGCCGTCCCTTCTTTTTCTGCTGTTGCCATGAGGGCCGCTGTACACACACACATGCAGCCAGTTAAGCGTCCATCCGCCGGACGGCCTGACCTTGGGATCGCTCGTTTGCAGCCCTAGCGGTATCAAAACGTTTTCTTCCCTGTGTTTGCGGCAGAAAGGGAGCCAGTGCTCCTTTAGCATGCCTCAGAGGTTGAGTAAGAGCAGCCCCACTTGCCCGGAGGAAAACTTGCGCTTCAAACCAGAGCGTCTCTCAGCCATTCCGGTCCGACCCGTTCGCCTTCCCGCTGCAAGGGACTGTGGGTCGGGTTTTTCGCACTGATTGTTTTGGCAGGGGAGCGGCTGGGTGACAGCTGCGTCGCGTCGGTTGTCATGTGACGATGACTCATCGCAGGACCTCAGGCGGACGCTCGGGGCCCACCGGGGCGTTGGCAGCCGGAGGCGGAGCACGGCTCGACCGCCGCTGTCCTGCATTTAAGATTTGAACCCACTGAACTGGCAGGCTCTCGGTATGTAACGCAAGACGGTCCCCACTGTGGAAGTCTAATCTGCAGTTACCCAACAGGTAAACACACAATTTACCTGAAATACGGGTGCCTATCCTTTCAGAGCACAGGAACATACTCACCATTTAATTATAATAACAATTAACACCATTTAGTCCCTTCAAGTGAGTTGAACCAAGTTTCATTTTTTGGTCTGGAAAGGTTCCTTAAGATCATGAAATAGACATTCACTGCAAGGGATTTTCAAGCAAGCTAAATACTGAAGAGTTTGTGTGGACTTGAGAAAGTGTGCCACCAGTCAGGCCAGGACTCTATAGAAGGGTTGTGCTGTTGAACACAAGCCAGGGAATATCTGGCAGCATTCACATCGAAAAAGGCGGGAAGGCAAATTCCGCTAAAACAATCCACAACGAGACAAATGATAATATGGTCCAGGCAGTAAAAGAACAATAAACAGAATGTGAGAGTGAGTTGAATCACTTGGGTGAATTGATTCGCCTCCACATCGTTGGGAGTAAAATGGCAATTTATCAAACCTTGCAAAAGACCTCCCTTCCAGAGAAGCGGATCATTCACACGGTGTGAGAAAGTGCAGAGGACCGTTAAGTTGCAGAAAGTCAACATCCCGTAGCATCCACGGGCCAGAGAAAGCCACAGAGTGGGAAATCAATTTGAGTGCAGAGCTAGCCACTGCCACCACGTGTGTGTGTGCGTGCGTGCGTGCGTGCGTGCGTGCGTGCGTGCGTGCGTGCGTGCGTGCGTGCACTACATTTTTCCCCCTCTCCTCTCCAAGCTCTCCAGTCATTACTTCACTAAAACTCATCACCCAGGAGGCTCTCTCATTGTAAAAAATGTAGGCCTATCCTTTTATACCTTATTCCTTCAATCCCAGCCTTATTGAGCCACCCCCTCCTGCTCATTCTCACAACATGCTCTCCTTTTTGTCCTGAAGCAATCACCTGAGAGGGTGAAACAGCAAGCCTGCCCACTGAATTATTCATCCTTCTGCAGGCCCCTAAACCTGCTCAAAATCCGCACAGCCTGCTCACGCCAGTAAAGAGCCACATGCAACGTTTCAGCGAGCGCAAACATAAAAATTTATTTCTGCGCATTTTCGATTAACGAAAGTTGGCCAAATCGATGACTCGTTTTGCGAATTGCAAAAGTAGTGAGAAATATTTAATTTCTGAAATATGAATTTTCAAATAATTCCCTTTAAAATAAATGGATAATTTAAATAATCAGCCTTTTTTGACTTAGCTTTGAAATGTTGAACATGAATGAGTGCAACCGCCTTTTCACTTTATTAGGCGATATTTATTTATTAGGCGATATTTTACATGTTATCATTGATATTCCAACCAAAGTCCCACATAGCCAGTAAAATATACAAATTAAAACAATCAGTAGTGCATGTGTAAGCATCACTCCAGGTTTGTATGTAGTGTGTGTGTGTTAGCATGTGTGTGTGTGTGTGTGTGTGTGTGTGTGTGTGTGTACCCGTGCAGTCCTAACAAATTACACAAGATTTTAATCTGTGTAGAAGAACTGGTTCAATAACTTCATTGTTCCTCCTTACAAAAGCACAGGGCTCAGTAGGACACATTTCTCTTTTAGGGGACACCAAATATTTCTTGTAATATGGAGGGATTTATTTCACAGCCAGTTAGATTGACGCTGCTGTCCGTTAAAGGCAATAAAGACGTTAAGTTGGGCGCGGTGGAATGTGCTACGGCTGTCTGTCTGTTGACCTCTGGCTAGTGCACTCACAGGGGCAGTGGGCAGCTAATCTAACAGTGACTAAGCAGTAATGTTATCCGGCCTGCGAGGCCTCCTCTCCCACTGACGGGACATGCAGAACCGGACTGGCCTTACGAAGCGGGACGCGCCAGAGAGGAAAGGCCTTAATGCACAGAAACGCACTGGCAGTAATCGGCCATTATCCTGTTAAACGGCTCCAGCTGCGAGGCGAGTAAAAAACTGAAAACCGGCCAGGGCAAATCCGCCGCAGTGTTAGATGAGGTAAACCGTCGGAACGCCAGAACTAAACCGCACGTTATCACTGGTATTACACTCGAAGCTAAACGCAGCAAACACTCGCACGCAAGGGCACGCATCGGGCACGCATCAGACGCGAGCACGCACACGCATTCTGCACGCACACGCACTCTGCACGCACACGCACTCTGCACGCACACGCACTCTGCACGCTCACTCTCGCCGGAAAGGGTCACGCCACCACAAAAAAAAAACATTCTTCTTTGACTTTAAACGTAATAAATAATAGGGCACGGCTCCGACCTTTGTCACAGAGAAGGCGTGACTTGCGCGCCACGCGCGGGAGAGTTAATGCGTCGGGGTTGAACTATGCGACCCTTTTGGCACAGCGGGAGTAGGAAATCGATAGCTGGCAGACTCGTCTTCACTGACTGAACGCTCTCCTGTAGGCTATGCATCCGTCAGCCACCACCCCACCACCCACCACCCCACCACCACACACCCCACCACACCACCCCAAACACCCCCCCCCCCCTTTCCTCATGGCAACACACACAAAGAAACAAAGCGCAAAGAGCGAGCGGTCTACTTTCCTTATTGCCAAAGCAATAAGCATTCTCAAAACTTCCAGACACAAAGTATGACGTCATTTTGGGGAAAAAACAGCACAAACAAACGGATATTTGGCTGGCCGGTTTCCGCCGTAACCCACGGCAACCAGAAGCCTCCGCGCGCCGGTTCCGTAAAAGTCAAAATGGCCACAGCGGGGAAATCAATCTAATGCAATTAAAGGCTTGGAGATAAGGGGTAACGCTCAGAGCCCTGCTCCCGGAGACCGCCGATCGATCGCGGCCCGTATCGGGGCCGAGTCTCACTGCAAAGGTATGACAGGAATGTGCGGACGTCCACAACCCGGGTCTTCACTATCTACAGGCAAATAGCCTACCCAGCATTGCAGGGGTGGACAACCAGCAGAAATAACCCAGTTTACCTTAAAGGCGGATGAAATGCTTACTGGGCTTTTTTTACACTGACGCAGAAATGTTGAGTTCAGTGTTTCTCTTGTCAAAAGAGTACAGCTAAACATTAATGAGTCTGAGACTTTGTGTCCAGGCCACTGGTACTGTTTATACCACAATGCTCCAGGGTCAGGTACTTTTTAAAATCCTCAAAGTTAAGTAATGCACATCTCCATGCTTCTATGACAATTAAAAGAGATGCATAGTTCTACCTTTACATAAACACTACTTTTTTACCTTACAGCATTATACTTTTACGAGTGCTACAGTCCGCAGGATGCACATCTATGCAGTCCCTCTCAGTTAAAACTAGAAACTGCATTTTACAGAGAAACCATCGCGACAATTCAATGTGACATATAAAATAAAATGTATAGCCTATTTAAAGCATTTTAATCTACAATCCAATAATGCACAGCACACAAGATCATTTAACATCCAATTGGATAACACAACAGCAAAATCTAAAGATAGTTATGGTTCTTTTTTCATTATAAAATTCTATCAACCATAAACTTTTATTATGACATCATTTTCTTTCAGTATAATAGGTACATACATATTAAGACAGCTCAGGGGATCAAAGGTTCATTCTGCATTTCTATTTTTAAGAGTATAATTAATTTTACAAAAGGGTTCCCATAGAAACGCGTTTCATATAAAATTCTCAGGTTAACCATTTAAAGGCTTCTTCAGAAACATGAATGTGGAAGCATTTCCCTAGTGCGTGCTACAGCGGATATTAGCTATGCGCAGTAGGATTTTTCTTTTTGTTGTTGTTCATTTTGAAGGGCGTTTGCACCTTCTGCTAATGATTAAACTGCCCTGACCACAGAATCCTGGAAACCAGTGCTGCCACAGCCCACAGTTATAAACCACAGTCACACACAAGTCAAGTCACTGATTTAGAAAGCACATTTAAAAACTACAAGAGTTGACCAAATGTGCTGTACAAGGTTTGAAAATACAATGGAGATGCAATAAAAACACAAACAATGGACAACAATAATATAATATACACAGCTAAATACAAGAGGCCAAACTAGAGGGACTAGGAGGATTCAAACGCCAGGGAATAGAGGTGGTCTTTAGCTGAGACTTAAAAGAAGTGGCAGAAAGGGCCAGACACACACACAGACAGCACACACACAGACACACACACACAGACACACACACACAGACACACACACACAGACACACACACACACAGACACACACACACACACACACACACACACACACACAAACACAAACACAAAGACAAAGACGCACACAGACGCTCAAAAAACACACCTACACACACCTGTGACGCTTACCGCCCTTAAATGTTGTGGTGACATCACACTTTGAGGCCACACAAGCACTCATTTGTCCCAGACAGGCCTCTGTGAGTAGCTTACCAAAGGTAGGGTTCAAAATTCATACTACGCTCAAGTTTTTAAGATTTAGATTGCCACCGATTAGCAGCAAGTTGATAAATCGCTAACATCAGAGCACGGATAGCAGAGACTTCTAAAAGGATATATCAAAAAGGAAGCAGTTCCAAGAGGCTCTTCTCACATTGTCTGTAAATACAATGGAATGTCCACATAGAAAATTAAACCCATTCTATTTTGGGCGCAAATGGCATTCTAAAATAAAGCCATTTTAATATTCGAGTACCTCAGAACTTTATTTTCCTTTCATTTCCTTTAAAACGGAATTGGCGGGAACAGGAGTAGAGTGATCTGAAGAGCCCTATGTGTCCAAGGTAATAAAAGCAGCAGTGCGGGCTCTCGGGGAGCTTGCGCTGACAAAGCACTGCTTTTCAATGCAATGACACGCCCCCGTAACCCGGGATCAAATCCTAGCGGCGCCAGGCCTCCTCTCCCCCCAATCTGACAGGAGGACGTCACAGCAATGGGAGGGGCTACACGTACGATTGGTCCTTCCAGATTGGTGGGGGAGAAAAAAGTGATATTATGGGATTAAAATAAATATGAAAAGCAAACGCGAGCGTAATTCACCGTTTCCGAAACAGCCCATGGAACCATTTGTACGGGTGTAACGAGGATATGGGTTAGTCATTGTTGACACAGATTAAGAATAGGTGTATAATTTGTCAGTGGGTAAAAAAATTGGATTATATAACAGCGTGTTCATTCTTCCGCGCCAGTACCACAGGGGCTGAAATTACCGGTGTAATTTGTGCAACATACACACTCGGGGATACAGACACAGACACACCCGGACACCACGCACACACACACGGACACACACACACCTTTTCCCTTCATGTCTGCATCTTCTCTAAAGAAGTCCAGCTGACTGCGGTATCACAGAGAGACGTAAATCCCCCCCCCCCCCCCCCCGCCCTCCTCCTCGTACCAGGGCCGAGACAGGAGCGCTGGAGGAATGTTCCGGAGAGGATCTGGCGAAACCCAAGCCCGTAATTGCTTTTGCAGAGGAGCCCGCACGCTGAGGCGGTCAGACACCGCCGCACAAAACCTTCCGTTAAGAAGAGGGGGAAGGAAATAAAGGAGGGGGGGTAGACACGACCCCGCTCTTCATTCCCACATCGCTGTGCCGGGGTGGACAGATGTGTCGGGCAGCCCAAGATCCTCCTTTCATTAAAACAAAACATACCACGGGACGGAGGGCTTCGTCCGCCAAGGTACGGGCCTCCGAAAAACAACCAACCGGGCTTTGATCCCGGATAAAAAATAACGAACCTGCGCTGTGGGACGGGACCCTCCGTGGCGGGGCGGGGCTGGGCGGTGAGGTCGTGCGAGTGGAATTTAAGGTGCCGCCAACGACCCCAGGGCTTACAATAACACAGAAGAACGCCCGTTCTCCTCTGAAGTCTGTTTTGGTCCCGCTCTGCGTTGAGGCGGTGCAATATTTAGGCAGAAGCTCCCCCGACCATCAGCGCTAAGAGGGAAAGTTGTTCCCTCGCCCCGCTCCTGGTGCAGGACAGGCTGTGAAAACACTCGGGTGATCCGCCATCGACATCTCCCACTCCTGAGATAACTTTAATCTTTTGATAGTCTACCTCTCATACAGATAAATCACTAGAAAGCAGGGATGTGGTACTGCAGGCACAAAGAACACTATACCTGACCTTACACTCCCATCCTTATAGATGACATGGCAGGCCTTCCCACAATGCACCACAGGTCTGGTGATGGCCAGTCTAAAACACTACAGGCATGCCTTCCCACAATGCACCACAGGCCTGGTAAAGGCCAGCACAAAACAGACTGGCAGGCCTTCCCACAATGCACCACAGGCCTGTTAAAAGCCAGCACAAAACATGATTGGCAGGCCTTCCCACAATGCACCACAGGCCTGGTGCCATCTGGATCAATGAGGCAGAGCTCAAAGAGCAGAGGGATTTACAGCACACCTCACAGGCTCCCCATTCCCCCACTACAGGCAGGCACAGGTGGAAACACTATGGGCCCTCAGGATTGGATGCTGCCCTTACACACATTTTAGGCAGTAAAGACACACAGGACAGAGCTTTAGGTGAACAACATCTCAGGCTCAATGAAGCCAGCCTGAGACAGCTGTGACATCACACAGTGACATCATCGCATAGTGTTTGGGATACAAGTTCACATGATCTGTGGGAAAAGCGCTCTCAACATTGCCCTCAAGCCTCAATTCTGACTTCAACTGCGGCGTTTCCTCGGCTCAAATGATAAAGAAGATCGTATTAAAACTTGGAGAGAAAAGTGCGTCATTCATCCTTCCTCTGGCTCGCAGCGGCGGATTTTTCCGCCAGAAAGCCGACCGAAACCTCGTCTGCTCTGTGATTGGACGGCCACAGAAGCCTCTTCCTGCGCTGCTCGTGCCCGCTGGACTGCAGTCACAAGGTTCATCTTAGTGCAGCGATCTGATTCTTTCACACAAGCGAGCCAGGGCCCAATTAAAAACGGAAAATCCTCCACTTTTCAGACGGGCCTTTTCCCCCCCCCCCCCCTACTTCCAAGTTGATGACAGGGCAAAATTTTGTTTAAAAATCTTGTTTGGCACAAAAAATAAATAATAAAATTGCAGGCCGAAGCTTGGCCTTCACGGCCTTGACATTAATGCAGTCTCGTTAGGAGGGCCGCAGGAGTTTATGGTGATTTTGATTATTCCTGTCAGTGCTAACGCCCACTCAAACGCTAATGCTTTTAATTAGAGGGACTGCAGCGCCTGAGCGCGCCCCACCCCTTCCCTGTGTGTCAGCCGCCCCCCGTCGGGGATCACAGGCGGGCATCGGGCAGCAGGAGAGGGGGCGCCTTTCTCCAGCCCCCATGGGGTGTCCCCAACAGGCAACCAGCGGCTTTACAGCAGTGACCAGGGTGTGGAATTAACACCCGCCACCAAGCCAAATTCTGGTACAATTTTGATCGTTGCTGGAAAGATTTTCTACTCCAACAGCCACTTTGGCCGGTAACCAACCAGGGTGAGTTATATTGTAAAAGGAAATGTGGCTGGTAATTTTTAGAAGACACAAGCCAATCTGGCCAGTGGGTGAAAAAGGTCATTTCATACCCTGCCAGTGACGCTGCTCCCGTTGGCCTGTGGATCAAAACGCCTCAAAAGTCTTAAAACAGAGGGGTTTCTAATCCAAGTGCTGCTGGAACCGATCACAGTTCAGAACTGGATGGGGATATTTTATTATCATAATAGAGGCTCATATCTCCTTTATACCTGCACTCAATACAACACCTTTGATCAAGTAACAGATGTTATAAACTGTAACAAGCATGTAAGCCTTTTTAGCCTTTTTATTTTTTAAGTATAACTCCCAGTGCTACTGAATTTGGACTCTTTCTCTGGCTACATCACGGTACCTTGGATGAGAATGCAGGCTCCCTGTGTTGCGCTTAAGGCTCAGAGTAGTGGAAACAGAGCAGACTCCAGTCCCCACAACAGAGGAAGAAGAAGCAGGCCTCAGTGGCCACAGATGAGGAGTTGTGGTCAGGGCCCCATCGCCGTATCGGAGGAAATGGAGGCTCCGGTCACCACACCGGAGGTACAGGCTAGAAGGCGGTCAGAACTAGACTGTCACTACACTGGTTTCATGCGGGGGACAGACTTCGCTCACAGCAACCCTTGGAGGGGGGGGGGGGGGGGGGGGGCGGTCCTGGAGAGCCACAGGATCTGCTGGTTTTTGTTTTCACCTTAAAGACACCAACCACTTTAGACCCAATAAAACAGGTGAGGTGACTTAACTGTGTAATCGACTGCTTTAACAGAGCGCCGAAAACAAAAGCAATGCGACGGAGGCATCGTCCGACACATCCCGACTCCGCCGCCGCCAGGTCTCGCTCGTAGCCGGCCGTGCTAAGGCAGCTGAGGACAGGCCCGTAGCGCAGGGGACGGCGGCTGCTCTGATTGGCCGTGTCACTGCTGGGGCCGCCTGCCGCTAACGATTGTGCTGCTGCCACCGCCGCCGACCCCCGTCTCAAGAGGAGCGCTCGCTAAAAGGGTTCCCAACCACTCCTGAGAGAATTACTGCTGTGTGTGCGTGTGTGTGTGTGTGCGGGTGAGAGTGATTGAGCGCAAGTGAATTTGTGAGTGTGTGCGTGTGCGTGTGCGTGTGTGTGTGTGTGCATGTGTGTGTACACTACGTACACCAGTAAGGAATTGAGTCCGTGTTAAAAATGAAACCTCAAGTGGCTCTTTGTCCCCCCTGTGAGGACAACAGATACGCAGAAAATGAACATTTCTAACTATCCTGACAAGAACTCTCTCTGACAGAAAGGCATGACGCCTCATCCCAGCCATAAAGCCCAGCCTCCAATCTCCGCACAGACAACGAGCCGAGCTCACAGGCTCCCGCAGGGCTCTACAGCGCTCCCATTTTAGGAGCATTTGTTCCTGAAAACTATTTAGGAGCAAGTGCTCCGCGTACAGCCTCGTCCGGAGTAGGCCGGGCTGCATTCCCCCATTCCATTAGCACCTGCCCGACAAATTCCAACTTTTCCCAGAGACCGCTCTCCCCCACAGGAATCTGCTGCCGTTGCTCTCCAGTACCCATGAGGCCGCGGGGCAGAGGGTGCAAACATTTACCCACAGATAAGCTCTCCAGCCCCACAGGAATCCAAGGTTAGGGGCTAAAGCCAACGGGCACCCGCTCTCCGCCGGTCATCCCCCACACCCAGCGAGCGCAGTCTTATATGGCGGGTGTGTAGTCGCTTGAGTTACACGCCGTTGTCGCCGGTGACTGGCTTTGACCCACATTCACGCAGAACAATGCAGGTCTGTGTGTGACACATCCGTCCCCCGTCTCAACGTTACGACTGCGCCTTTATCAGGTTATTTACTGCCCGTAGTGCCAGGGAAACAATGCGTAAGTAACAACGACAAGGAGCGCAGACCAATCTATCACTCAGAATAATGGACAGGGTAAAACGTAGCAACACTTACGCATCCCGGCGTCATACACACAGATTAGTTAGATAAAATACGTGAGTCATTTTCTATGAATGAACGGGGATGTAACAGTGAAACGGGAAGAGAAAGAAAAAAAAAAGAAAAAAAGCAATACGTTGCATTCTCTTTCTAAACAGAGCCACAGATCCCACTTGTATTCAGTTACGTATTTTCGAAAGTAAATCAGTTGTACGAATTGACTTTTTGGTTACAAAATACTAAATATAAAAGACCTCCCAAAAATGTAGTCCATAAACTCTAATGAAAATGGTGGAAGTATAGGCAGCTTTGCAGCTGGTGCAGATCTGTAAGCTAGTGTGACGGTAGCTAACTAGCACTAGCACAGAGACACACAGAGACACACACACACGTTAAAATGTGAATGCCGCAGAGACCAAACGGCGCCACTCACAGTTCATTTCCCACAGGTGATGGAGGTCACCCGCTGAACAGGTCACGGCCGTTTTAAAATCATAATCATTACAGGGGGGGGGGGGGGGGGGGGGGGGGGGGGGGGCGGTGACATCACTCGCTTCCGTCATCACTCGCTTCCGTCCATTCTTCCAGGCCACGGCGCACTGATCACCTAATCCTACAAACAGGGAGCCTGGGCTGATTAAAATGCATCCAGAGGAGGAGAAGAAAAAAAGAAAGGCACCATGAGGGGGCGAGTCCCTGACCCCAAGCGACTCTCAGAAGGTCATTACGATGGAGGTGAGGCCGGGTTCAGCAGTTAATCAGCGCTCCGGTCTAATGGGTCCGATTCGTCAGCGCCGTAAGGGGGTGACGTCAGCCCCAGTGCACTTCTGCCTCTCCCACCTCGCTCTCTCCAACCCCCCTCCCCCCCCCCCCTCCCCTCCCTCTCTTGCTCCCCCTCTTCATCTCTCTCACCGTATCTTCCCCTTTCTGTCTCGTTCATTCCGTTTCTCTCAAACAGATGAATAAAAAATTAATCCTTTACGGCGCAAGATCAAAGAGAAATTATTGGAATGTTCTTAACTGAACATTCTAATGCTGATGTAACAATCACTACTGGTAATTGAAAGCAATGGAGTTCTAGAACACCGACTTTTTGAAAAAAGACTACTCCTCAAAGGGTTACATGAAAAACTGTTCCATACAGTCATAAATCATACCGTGCGTTTGAACTACATTCTCTCTATGCGCTCTGCAAACAGACTTCTCCGAGCGTCTACCTAGACCTGCGGTGCCTAAGATAAGTAGGCGTGTCGCTGTAACAAAAAGCACGATAAAAAATTAAAATAAAATAAGACTGTTATACCCTGCAATTTCTGGCGCTCGACAAACTCTTTCCACATCGCGTCACGAGCTCGCTGATCTCACCTCCGTAATTAGCGCTGGGCAGAGCTCTAATTATTCATCATGCTGAAAGCAAAGCCAGCGACAGGCTCCATTTTCTCACACGCTGTCATTTTGGAGTCATTGGGAGACGCTTGTTCTCCGCGGTCACGATAAACAGGGCCTTAAGCCCTGAATTCACGACGCCGAAACGATGCTGCGTCCGACAGTGCTGGCTTCCGACGCGCTTGGCGTGGAGATCGGTATCTTGAGGTTTTCCAAAGCTGCAGGTAAACAGACGCTGCTATTTATGCTGTATCATTTCCTCACACAGAGGAGCTGTGTGGCTTTTCAGAAAACAGGAAAAATAAAATAAAGATAAATATTTTATTTATTCCATAGAGAGCAAGTGGAGACATGGCTACAATGGACTGGTGGATTTTTATACCCTTCAGGAAATAAAACAGAGAATAAACTGAAATATATTGTCCGGAACACATGACATAGGCTATGTCACAGCAATGTACGTTCAAAAAAATATATATACAGCGACATCTGAGAAAGTGCTTGTCATTACATATCTGGATATATTGTGCACTGTTGCAATATCTGGAGAATACATTTAATTTCAATATATTGCAGTGTGTTCTGAAAAAGTGCCAGTCATTTATATATCTAGATATATTGTGCAGTGTTATAATATCTAGAGAATATATTTCAATATACTGCTGGATGTTCTATACAGTTGAGGAGAGGCCTGTACTGGACAGGAGGCTTTTAAATGCTTCTCTGAAGGTTAGAGAAGCAGCGGCCGGCGGCCCCCACAGCTCCCCCCTCCACCGCGACCCCCACCCACCCCCCCTCTCCCGCGGCCGCCTGAGCTCTCCAGGCACTCCATCAATCACGCGGGGTTCAGCGCCAATGAAGGAGGCCGCAGGGACCTGCTCGTTCCGCCGTGTCACCGGCTCGGGTCGACAAACGGCTTTTCCGCTCGCCTGGCGGAGCAGGGGGCAAGTGCACTGCAAGTGGGCCCGCACAGCGGCCCGAAAATCTGCTAAAGCCATCGGCGCAAAAAAAAATAATAAAAACGTCTTCAGCGGAGCCGCGGAGGCAAACGGGCGCTTTTCAGACGCCTTCGTGCTGGTCCTCGCTCAAATTACACATGAATGGAAGATTCAGACCACCTGGCCAATTTAAAAACGCTGTAATGTTGGTTGTGGATCGAATAGGAACTACTTGAACCTTCGTAAAAATCACGTGACATGATTAACCAATCGGGCCTTGGCCAGCCAGAGAAAAGGGCAAGTGGGAAAAACCAGTGGAAACCAGTCACACACGAGACAGACGGCAAACCGCTGTCAACATGACCGTGCAGTACAAAAGCGTTTTCAGATGGACCGTCCAAACATGAATTATCCGTAATTATCCACGTCCTGCACCACAATCTGCCTTTCTGAGAACTCCACAGCGACAAGCCGGCGGGGAGATAATATTGACCGAGCGGCAGCTCCAAAATAGCCGACGCTTAACTAAATGTGCATCATTAGGCAGAACTAACATGAAGTAGATTCAATTGTTAAGGGGAGTTAAATCCAAATTGGACGGTGTAACCTAATAAGGCGGACGTATCCATCGGGCCTGGGGTCCCCGAGACAGGAGCCCTACAGCCCTGGCACCGGCCCGGCGTGGGGTCCGCCACCTGGGGCCGACATTCCGAAGCCTGCGGTCACGACCCGGAGCCCGGCGGGTTATCAGCGCGAGATTAGCCCGCCGCGCAACACCTTCCACATGCGTGCGCGTTATCTGCGCCTCAGACAGGCGGCCAAGTACACAAACCAGACCTGCTGGGAAAAGCGGCCGATTCGCTCAAAAGCTCTGTGCGTGGGAAACGCGCGTGCGTTTTAAAATAGACCCGTCGTTCGTCCTTAAAGCTCCCGATATTATGCGCCCATTCCTTCGGCCCGGGGGGGGGGAGGGGGGGGGCAAAGTTCAGGGGGCCTTGTGTGGAGAGTGTCGGGGCAAAATAGACTCCCCCGCGGCTGGAGACCTGTTTGCGGACAACCCCGCGGTGCACCTCTGCCCCTGTACCTCCACAGGCGCGCCCCTCCGAAACCCCCTTTCCCCTCATTGTGCGCGGAGGGGGCGAGGTGGACCGGGTTCCGTCGGAGAACAGGAAATCCCCGAGTGAGAGCATGCAGATGTTGCCCGGAGCAACCGGAATCAAACATCCAAGCTATTCATCCTCCCAGCTCAGGCAATAAAAGACAGAACAGCAGGTACGGTGGGCGGAAGAGTGTGCACTTAAACCGCAGGGCGGGGGTGGGGGAAAACCCCGGCCGGGCCTCACGCCGATCCCCCTCGGATCCCCGAAAAAGGCCGAACCTCAGGGCCGCGCGGCGCGATATTGACTCAACATCCAGGACTCGCTGAACCTGGGAAAACAACAGGAAAAGTCCAGTTGAGCCTTTTTATTAAAATGGCCCGAGCGGCGCATTTGTGATACGGCCGCTTCAAACGCATGGGTCCTGAGAGGAGCCTGCGGGGACGGGCAGACGGGACGTCCCGAGGCCACGGGGCGGGCTCCCCGGTTTGATTGACGGGCTCCCGCTCCACCGCGGGAGTAGTAGCCAGATCAAAAAACAAGACTAATCCTTCCACCTCGCGCCGAGTGCCCACATTCCACTGTAAATCAAACGGGGAATATACGATAAAACCCTCCTGCTTCCCCCACCGCTCCGCTAATATAAATTTCAAAGTGCGAAGCAGAGCCAAGTCATTGGGGAGAGGGAACATTGTGAAGTCTAAACTTGCAGAACAAGTCTTTGCATTTTGATCAGGATTAAAAAATTGCATAATTTAAATAATAGATGCCGTATTTCCCCCAATCTTGGTTCTTTGCCGCTTTGATCAGAACGCGGCCGGTAAGTTTGCGGAATTCAAAATGTGACGCGTGTCATTCGTCCCTCGTGTGTATCTTACCCACAATGCATGGGGGGGAGGCTACTAGATCAACACGGCAGGGCGTCGGGCCTGGTTCAGAAGGCGGGTAGAGCCGCGGCCAGCGGAGGGGGAATTCCGCTTGGCGGTACGCGGGAATGGGCGTTTCCGGAGAAATGCCGCCGCCGCCTTGGATTCGATCGGTCGAACGCGACGAGGCTCCCAGCTTTTCACCCTGCAGACCTAGGCCGGCCTGCACCTCTCAGCCGACCGCCAGATTCCCAGCCGCGGTCACAAAAAGGGGTTATTCATTAACGCGGGACACTGTAGGCATTTTAACAAGTGTTCTGTGCCTGACGACAGGCAATCTGATAAAGCACCGCTTCCACGCTCTCCCCCTGCAAATGGATTCCAGACGCGTTTCGTCATCTCCTGCGAGCTTGTGTAATTAATGTGACCTCCTGTATGGAACGCGTTTCAGGCGTGACTGTTCGGGGGGGGGAAAGGCGCAGCCCAGGGAGGGATTCTCTTTTCAAAGTAAATATTTTTCGGGGCGAAACGCAGAGGTGACTGCACGGGGAAAGCAGGCTGACGGAAAAAAACGCTTTCAGGGAGCCTCGGTTCGCGCGCCCCGCTGCCTCCCTCCCCCGACGAACGAATCGCGCGCCCGCGGGATCGCTCAGAGTCTCGCCGTTAATGATCGGCGGTGAAGAAATATCCCGGGTCATTCCAGTCGAACCGCTTTTTGCGCGTTTCGGAGTAAACACGGCGCCGCGCCCGCTGTGCGAGACGTCTTGCCGGGGAGGGAGAGCGCGACAGTGCGTGTTTAATCCCGGGCGGTCTCCGTCCTGGTCACGCGCGGGTACAGGGCGTGGCCGACCGGTCCGGGCTCCGGGTGCGAGGGACAGGACGGGAGGGGAGGAGGCACGGAGAGCGAGGAGCAGAGCCATGGGGGACAAACAGCCCGACACAAACGGCAGCAATGGGCCAAATCACCGGGGGGCGGGGGGGGGGGGGGGGCAGCACTTAAATTCAGCGGCGGGACTTGATAAAATGCCAGATCAAGGTTAGCCTCAGACGGGCGAGTCGTTTCCGTGGCGCAGCGCCGGCTCTGCCTGCCGGAAGACTGATTTATACTGGGCCCGGTGCCTCCGCACAGGGCCAGCAGGTCTGATGAGGAAGGGCCTTTCGCACGGAACGGCCGTAAATCCACGGGTGAGAGATGGCCCTGTCGCGCGAGCACGGCCGAACGTTTAAACTACCTGTGAACCCCCCCCTCAGGGAACCTCTTCCTCCTCGACACCCGAGACACCTGGGATATCGCCCTTACCAAACCTGATCCTGAGGGCGGAACGCGGGTCTGATCAGGGGAGAGGCCTCTCCCGCACCCAATCAGGGCCACAGCCACACCAACTTAAACACCAGCCACCATCCAAATGCTGATAAAATCAATCAGCAGCAAGGTCTACCAGCTTCCGTGTCATTGACAAAAACGCATCACATGATCACAGGGAAGCTGTAAGACCTAATATCAAAAAATATAACGTGCTCAGCTATTTAGGCTTTTAAGCTGTAAGACCTTGCTGCTGATTGGCTGTCTTATCAACATCCAATAGATATCAGCTGTGATTTTTTTTTCCCTGCAGAAGTATTTCACGTTCTCACTAACGTTGCGATGTTTATTACCACATCAGGTATAATTACAGAAAAAAAGCAATACATCGAATGGTGTTCATGATCATTATTGGGCTCAAAAAAATTTATTCAATAATTATAGAACAAATATATCGCCAAAGCCTAAAGGACAGGTGCGTCTCTCACTGGTAACCACCGGCTTTCCTGAGGGTGCCTGGAATTCTCTGAGGTGCTAATGGAGCTCAAACTCTCCGAACTCCGGCCAATTTAAACTCAACATATACCCTGTGGTAGAAGCCTGCAGACTCTCAACCTTAGCTGGCTAATGAAACAGCCCAGGCTCGAACCTGCAGCGCCTAGCCTAGGGCGAGCACCTATACCGGATGAACCCTTCGGTACTCCATGAAGACCCCAGACGTGACAGGCCACGCGTGGCGGCTAGACGAATTAGCACGTCCTTAAATGGTGGAGAGCATCAATCCTGTCGCGCACACACGCACCATAATGGCCGCTAATGAAAACAGAGGGAGTTGATTTTGCCCCCCAATTTACTTGGCGTCGTTGTCTGCGGCCAAAAAAAAAAAAACCCAACACTGGAGCAGGCCCGGGCCGAGCACAGGCCCACAATTGTTCTCACGCGGGACTTCATTCAGTCTTCTATAATGGCGAGGGCCGGCGACGGGCGAGCGCGCACAAACGCTCTTTTCACCGCGCAGCACGGACGGGCCGGCCCGGCCACACAAAAGGTGCTTTCTGAACGAGTCGCCGGTTCCCCCAACCTCGTAATAGAGAGAAACTTCCCTTTCTCTAATTCGATTTCCCTCAGTCCTTTCAGCCCGGAGGCATTTTCAGAGCGTTACTGTGACAGGACCACGTCACTTTAAAAAAGCACAGGTTAACTGAAGCCATCCTACATAAGAGCGAATCTACATCTTAGCCATGCAAATGACCACAGTCCTCAGTCTATTTTCAGTGTGACGCACACTGGTAATTACTTTGTGCAAGCCGCAATGCACGTGCTAAATGGCGGATACCACCAGCCACCAGCCAAATGCTGGTCAAATTTTTGATTGCAGCTGGCAAGATTTTTACTCTAGCAGCCACTTTAGTCGGTAACCAACTAGGTCGTGTTATATTGTTAAAGGTAAATGTGGCTGGTAAAATGTGGCTGGTGATTTTTAGAATCCACAAGCCACTCTGGCCAGTGTGGGGGGTGGATACCATGCACCCTGTGAGGAATATATTGAGACAAAGGTTTCCCCGCATGCGAGTCGTGGCTCGCAAACCGTCCTTCGGCCCGTCCGGTTGACCTCGTCGCATCGATCGCCGCCAAAGGTCCAGCCGCCAGGACGACTCTGTGGAAACCCCTCTGAATTATGCAGCGGCGCACCGTCCGCTTAAATCAGCCTCGGAATGACTTTGGCGGGGGAATAAATTGACGCGCGTTATCCAATTATCGATTGCGAAAACGCGGCGGAGGAAACCGCGGCCGAGGGAACCGCCGGCGACCTTTTCCGCGCCGGCCACGAGAGCAGAGTCGTGTGGCCCGCCGTGGCCTGTCGCCACACCTCTGTCTGTCTTTAGGCTTCTAAAGGCCTTTGTACTTCTGCCAAGGGGAGCCCAGGTGTAGCTTACCAGTGGCTTCAGACACCCGAGACAACTTAACCAGAGCAGAGAATTTATTAAACTGAATTTCATAAGACTCCATTTTATTCAAAGGCACAGAGTGTGCAAAAGTACTGTGTCAAGGCACCTGCATTTTATCTGTTTAGCATGTCCGCTATGGAAGCTGAGGAACACAAAGTGTGTCTGTCATAGAGCTTCCGCTTTTACGGTTAAGACTGTACAATAACTTTAGACAAGAGTATCGTCAAAAAGACCTTGGAGGAATCCAACTGAGGCGCCTCAACCTACCTGTTCCTGAGAGTATTAATAACTGCAATAGATTAACTATTTATTCTCGGTTTCATTTGTACATGTATAAAATATAAGCGTGCGAGTATGAAAACGCACTGAGGGGCTAAAACGATCCAACTTCGACAGTGCACTATAAATTTCAATTCTTTAAATGGCAACAGAAGAGAAGTCGCAATGATACCGCTACAATTAATTTCCCTCTTGCAGACACACTTTCTGTCTTTAAGTGTAGGCTAAAAACGTACCTCTTTAGTCAATCCTATAGTTAAGGATGTCGGGGGGGGGGGGGGCTAACCTTCTCTTTTCCTCTCTCACCCTGAGCTGCAGATTACTCCGGCCCGTCCCCCTCTCACCCTGAGTTTGCAGACTGCTCCAGTTATGCCCCTCACCCTGAGTTTGCAGACTGCTTCGGACCCGTCCCTCCTTTGGTTTATCCTCCCGACTTCACGCAACCGGAGTCCCAGATGCATCATCCCGCCCCCTTTGAACTGATGATTGAACTGATTATTGAATTGACTATTACCATTCAGTCCACCTTTAGTCTAAACCGGGCCGGCCAGCGAAGGATGGGCACCCCCTCTCTAGCCGGGTTCCTTCCGAGATTTCTTCCCACTGGGGAGTTTTTTCTCGCCACTGCTCAGTGTTTTTTTCTCCCCTACCGGGGAGTTTTTTACCTCATTTTGCTGGTTGGGGGCTAAGGCCTGTTTTTTTTTGCTCAATTTTCCTTCTGTTTCCCTGTGCAGCGTCTTTGTGACAGTTCTCTGTAAAAAGCGCTATACAAATAAAATTGAATTGAATTGAAGGCCTTAGAACAGTTAACGCTCCCCTCCAATGTGTGTTTATTGCCGTTGACTAGTTGCGCAAAACGCCGTCCCACCCAACCCCTGCCTTCACATTAGCCAGGGAGCAGGGCCTCATATGGAACTCATTTCCTCCAAACTGACTGCGTATGCTGAGGTTCAGCCGGACCCGCACCTAGACCACAGCCACCCGGCAGAACCAGACACTGCATGGCAAGCCCAGCTGTCGACACCGAGCTCGTGGGGAGACGTCTGAGGTCCGGACCGCATGCGCGCCTCCCGAACCGGCCCCGCCCGGGGGCCGCCCCGGCCGCAGAGCTCCCGACGAGCGGACATCTGCTCCCGCTCTGCGACGGGCTTGGCTGTCGACCCGGCTCCCGCGAGGCCGCCGTACAGGCCGGGCTACCGCCTGATGCCTGAGACACCGTCTGCAGATCCCAAAAGCAAAACAACATCTGCGTGAGGAGCGACCCGCCTTCGCGTCCCGAAGGCGTTTTCGTGGCAGGGCGCGCGAATCTGGATCAACAAACAGGCCGGGCCGGCTGTGTTGTGCTTGGAAGCGAAAAGCGTCTCCCTGACGCGCGTCGTCCGCCGGTTGCGTCGTCACGGCTGGCGTTCGGGGGGCTCAACTCTCGGACCGCCCCGCCGCTCCGCTTTAACAGGTGGGCCCAGGGTCAAATGCACACGCGGGAAATGAGCCAGAGGAGGACGAGGAGGCGGAGGAAAGAGACGAGACAGATGGTCCAAAACGCACTTATGCAGGATCAAA
Source organism: Synaphobranchus kaupii (assembly GCA_029718625.1). Lineage (NCBI taxonomy): Eukaryota > Metazoa > Chordata > Actinopteri > Anguilliformes > Synaphobranchidae > Synaphobranchus > Synaphobranchus kaupii. Next base: position 12,785,139 of record CM056381.1, on the reverse strand, counting down.
AGGGCTCCTCCTGACTGGTGAAAAGGTAGGGGCTCAAGTCAATGACTGTATGTAGGACAGTCAAATCCTCATCATATGCGAACATTGACACCCAACACACCCACTGATCTACTGCAGAAAACAAATGCAGATCAATTCAACCAGAAAAAAATATATCCAACACCAACCCAGCCATCCCACTTCAAAGCTAGGCTGACAATCCGAGGTAAAATATGTGTAAAATAACACATAATGTGAGTATAGTATTTAAAAGACCAATGTAGACCTTTAGAGTCCCGCTGTACAGCAGAGAACGAGCTTATTCACAAAAAGGAGAGCTCTTATTTGACAGCCTGCATGCGCTTCGTGTCCCGAGCGAGACCTTTGGCACATGGCACACGCTGCATTGAGCAACGGTGCCGTTGGCGACCTCTACCCAGGCCCTGAGCTCCATACCCTCTCCCTCGACTGGGACGGAGATGGGCTTCATCAGCCACAGAGGGGCTGGGAGTCCAACTCCCCTCTCATTCCAGTGTTATCTCCCACCCTGCTTGCTCCCTCCCTCCCTCCCTCCCCCCAGGATGGGTCTGCTTATCTTCACCGTCCAACACAAACACCCCTTCCCCCCCCGACGCGCACCCATGACGCGGAGAGCCTTTCCTGTTGCACAGATTGCGGCCGGGCGGAAGCTCGGGCGTATCCCTCGCCCGGCGGCGGTGGCAGCGCACCTTCTCTGGGGTTGGCGCGACCGAGCGCACGCCATCGGCTGCGGTCGCCGTGGCAACGTGCCGACACGGCGCGAGCGGCCAAGCTGAGCCCCGCGGGTACAAACAGGCTTCCAAACGTACTCGTCATTTAGCTTAGCGCCGCTCCCCATCTGCAGACACTGTAGCCGGGTAGCACGGCTCCTCACATTTCACACCACTGCGGAGTTCTCTCAACGCTGTATTGAGTTCTACATTATATTACAAAACTGGCATTTAGCAAAAGCTCTTATCGAGAGCGGTTTACGCATTGTGTCCATTTATACAGACGGATATATAGGCTACTGAACCAATTCAGGTCAAGTACCTTGTGCAAGGACAGGATGGCAGTGCCCTACCTGAGAATCGAACCTGCAACCTTTTAGTCAATTGAATTGAACTGAATTCTAGAGTCTTTTGATTCCAGGTAGAATAACTCATAGTGAATAAAGATATTAAATTATAAATAAAGATATTTGCACAATCAACTCGGTGGCCATTAAAGAGCTTCCCGCCAGGCTAAGAGAACAAGCAGAGTGGAAGGGACGTTCTGCTCGAGCCCTTTCCCTCAGCAAACATCCACATTGTGAGAAGTAGCACTCCCCGAGCGAACGAGGAAAATCGCTACACAATGGAGCATTATTCCTGTGGAAACCAAAACTGTGTGTAAAAAAAAAAAAACATCCAGACAAAAAAAACAACAAGCAAATACGAGAGCCACGAAACTTGGGCGGCGGAGAAGACAAAGGAGGTTTCGCCGGGGATGAAGGCAGTGGGAAAAGGGGCCGTGTACGTCAGTGCCAGGCCAGTGCGTGGGACATTTAGGCTAATGAGCCGGCCTGTGCACACATTACCACATACGGGCTATGCCAGGAATCCACCGTGCGGCCTCGACACAAAAGAGAGCAGAGATAGGGAGAGTGGGGGGGGGGGGTAATATGTGGAGACCGAAAGGGAGGAGTACCAACCCCACCCAAAATATCTCTGCATTCCACTGTATTAGGAACATATTACGCGGGGCCACGGGTAAAACGATTGAATCAACTTTATAGTTCAAGGGATTTACATGCGTCGTCTATGCACCGGGCGCTCGGTCCGAAACGCTAATTTTTCACCAACCGGTAGAGAGGCGCCAAATGCTTCCTAACATCATTCTGGGTAATTTGCACGGCGCTAAAGTTACAGTGAAAAGAAACAGACGGCAGATACAGCTACGCTCGTGCGTAGGTCCAGAGGGGGAGTCTGGACTACTGCACTTTTGAGATACGTGCGGTACTTTTTCAGTGCTTGTAGACGGAGGAAGAAGCAGGAAAAGCCGAAGCGGCAGTACAGAACCCAGGGTTCGCAGGCGGAGAGTGATGGCACGCACAGGGCCGTGCCTCGGCCCGCAAACAAAGGCAGATTCTGGGGCCTGGGTGGGGAACCCTCTCCGTCCCCCCGAGAGCGGGCTCGTAAACGGCAGAGTAAACATGTGGGGACCCAGAAACACTCCACGCCGACCGAAGACATTCCGCGCGCCGACACCCGACGCCTGGCCGCTGAGCGAGCACAAAACAGAAACATAACAAAAAAAAAAAAAAAAAGACTTTCCTTCGTGTGAAAATAGTTGGCGGGGTTCGAGTATGAAGAAATCCCGCACACAAAACAAGCCTTTCTGAGGAACTGAAACGGAACGGGGCGGGGAGGGCGTTCCGTTTACCCCCGGCTAAGCAGCCCGAGCAACACGATCGCTCCCTTTTCCACATGTGAAAGGTCCCGTGACAATAGGCCTGATGGGAGACACTGGGCCCGGGCAGAACGCGTTTGCGAGCAAAACACAAATTTGGGGATCGAGAGGGACAAGCCGTCGCTGACGTCGATTTAAGTCACCAGCAACCCCTGGCGTCGTCTCCATCTTGTGCGTCACGTGACCTCACGCGCGGGCCCGGACCCGCATTTGAGTGACGGGGCGGACGGCCAATGAGCCGGCACGGAGCGCCTCCGGGCCGCGAGTGGGAGGGTCGTGCGGGCGCCCGCAGCCCGGAGTGACCGCTCGGGCCTCCCTGGAGATTAATGGACCCTGACAGGCCAAGGCCAGGGACAAGCGCCAGCCTCCCCCGAGTTAAAAGGGATCTATTGGTGGCCTCCTCCCGTTTCTCTCCTGTGACAACAATGGGGAGCTTGTTGTACTTCTGGGGCTGGTCAGAGGGCAGTTCCACCCAAAACAACTGGATCAGCGGGAGAGAGAGAAAGCACCAGGGCGCCATTATCAGAGTGTGCGGCAAATAAAACGTGTAATGAAAAGCAAGATAAAATTGAGACTGAAAAACAGAGTTGCTTAAATAGTCTCCTTCCCCCAAAGGCTAATTAAGTCCAAGACGGCCATATTTTTTCCTTTTCACTTCTCGGGCAGTCTCGCACATTTTCTTGGCATGTTGTACAGCAGGCTGAAGGGAGTGATCGCTGAAAGCAATGGGAATATTTTAGCGAGAGCTGTCTGTTTGTCAGAGCGCAGTCACACAACACTGGCTGAAACGATGTTACAAAACGAGCAACAGCATTAACTTTCACGCACAAGGTCTAACTTTAACTTTGACACGAACAATCTAGAGTATCCCACATTACTTAATTTAGTCATTTACCGATTTATGACACATAACCTGATACTCTGCCAGATAACAGCAGTGAAAAATACAGGCCTCTATGGATGATTTCAAATGGATGGCTCCTGTCAGACAGCTCAGAGTTCAGCCGTCTGGTGAACTTCCCACGGGCGGTCTCTAAGTGAGCGGGGGAGACCGTTTCACTGAATCCAGGGCGTTTCCAACGCGTGGCCGGCCACGCGGGCGAAACGGGGCGCTCTTACGGCTTCATCTCCGGACTGAGGGTACACGCCTACACGGGGTGCAGGTGCGTTCTGGGTAGAAGCGGTCGCATGTGGACGTTCAGCAGCAAGAGGCGGAGGATGCGAGAGGATTCACACCTCCCAAAAAAAAATTACCGTTGCCAGGAAAGAAACTTCTGGATATTTCTGGACGTAAAAGCAGCCGGACAGAAAAAGAACGCCAAACCAGTTGGTACCAAACTTGAGTCAATGACCCAATTAATGAGTAAGCACATATTATGATATTCGACTCATTAATATATGGCCTCTTAAAATAGCAGGCTAATGTATTTTTACTGGTGTGAAAGTGTCAAATGTACAGCGAGTGACTAGTCCTGACCCATCTACACTCCGTTTGAGAACCTCCGCTTTCTGTGACATAATCTTTCCCGCCCAGCGCTCACCTCCAATTTCCCCCACCAGATATCACAGGGCATCACCCATTAGCTCCTGACAGGCAAAAAAACACTGTCAGACAGGCATACAAAGGCTACCCACCTGACTGCAGCACGACAGTGCTGTGAGCTCCATACCATTTTCACCAGCAATAACCTCAGCTGTGAATTCAGAGACGAGCCGAACGCCGTTGCGGTTAGGTTTCCCTTTAGAAATGGCAGCCTCAGTTTCCAAAAAGGCCCTTTCGAAAAAGGAAATGAGCTTAATGGAGCTGGGCCTGGGGGAAGTGAAGGGCTAAGTGTGAGAGTTAGTTAGGAGGGTAGAGGATAGAGCAGAGTACACGATGAGGCTCTGCTAATCCCAGCACGTTCCCACTTCCACACAGATTAGAACTCACTGGATTACAGCGGTTTGTGACGGCGGGCGAGCCTCACCTGCTCCGCCTTAATAACGCACGTTTAGAGGGAGCAGAGGAGGAGTGTGCACTCCGTGTGTACCAATTGTGAGGAATAAAACCTCGGAGAGGAGAGAGAAAATGTGACGAATCCCATAACTTGTCTTTCTGGAGAATTACATTTGTGGAGCTGCGGAAGCGAGCAGTCTGTCTGCAGTGTTTCTGCGGTTGTTCTGATGTTGAGGGCCTGGCCCAGGGCCTGGCCCAGTGCCTCCCCCCCCGGTCTCACATTCCACAAACCAAATAGTTTGAATATGCAAAAAATTAAAAAAAATAGGAACTCAGTCCTGGTTCTGAACACATCCTTGTCCTGGCTATTGCGGGAAATCTCTGGCCATTCCTCAGGAAAGCCAGAGAACCGCACATCCCAGCAGCCCTGGTGTACAGGAAAGAACGCTGGCCTGCCAGAGCCCTTTCCCAGTCTTTGATCCGGAGCTTAACGCATTGGGAGTACATTTTCCCCAAAGCAACCTCCTTTGAAAATCCCATTTTTGGATCGGCACGGCAGGACAGAATTTTTTTTTAACCGTTTTCTTCAGCTCAAGCTAAAGGAATCACCTCTCGCGTGCAGCGGCCGACAAGCGATTTGCGTTTAAATAACAGCGCCCCCCACCTCTTTCTTCAGCAGTTTAATAGCACGGGTCCTGTCCTCTTGTGAAACACAATGGTCCGTCATCCCCTGTTGGCGAGCCAGTGCGTTCAGCAACCACCACTGTATGGGAAGTGCTACAAAAAAAACATTCCACAAAAGACCACCGGGTAAAAGAAATGTCCAATTGTGAACACTGCGCCAAAAACTGCTCCGGATTTCAGAGACCAAACTGTTTTTCTAAAAAGTTGGCCGACCCTTAAGAGAGCAGATGCAACACCACAAACGTGCATTTAGATGTCTACCTTGTGACACTGGTCTCCTATTGATTGCTTCACAAAAAGCCAAGCAAAACTACATTCAGTGCTTCAACGAGTTTACGTTAACCAAGGCTTTTTTTCTTTTTACATGATGGTCATTCGCACGGCCGACACATTAAAAAAAACTAATAAATATTTGGCACTGCAGTTCCCTGGATCCAGTAACATCTTCAAAGCAAGCAGAGGGAACGGCTCAGCCAATAATCTAATGCTGGCACCTAAACATACGCCGTCACGTCTGCTGCAACAACAAACAGCGTGACTCATCCCGTGTGTTTACAGTGTTCACATGCTTTAGCGTAAAGCTTGCGCTCTTTACCGCTCAGTTCACGGACCGCACCTTTAAAAAAAATACATATGGATAGGCGTGGCCCACGCACCCGCAACCTTAAGGACCTTCTTTTGTTTTTAGTTTAAAAACCTTCCCTGACCTGTTGGCAGCTAAAACTACCCTGGAGAGAAGAGTGGAGAGTAAATTATGACGGAGAGCACTTCTGACTGGAGAAGTCATTACGGAGATGATCGCACACCAAGCAAGGCCCCCGTTCAGCGCGGTAACATGCGCTCACTCAGCCACACCAGTTCCTTAATGATTGACTAGCTGAAATAGATTAGTCCTGCCTGTATGGTCAGTATAACCTGCCAAGAAAACAAAATGAGCTGCATTCCAATAACAGTATGCTATACCTATTCTTAGCAACATAGCACCCAGTGCGAAGACCGCTGCCAATTCAATGATTGGCTTGAATGGAGAAATCGATGGCAATGCGAGTTTACCGGCAGAGGAACTACCCCAACCTGTAGGCTGCAAGAGCTCTTAGAAAGTATAGGCTTCACCCAGGTAAATGAAATGGGGATTAGTTATAGCTGTGATGTTACCTTCCTTACAGAAAGAGCAGAGAGCAGCTCCGCTAATTGTGTAGTACGTGGTGTAGTGGTGGGAATCGAACCTGCAACCCTTGAGTTACAAGTACAGTTTCCTTATCATTTTAGTACACTACCGCACTGTTGGCAATGACATGTGGACACTGACTACTTCCAGATAATTCCACAAAGTATTGCCAGAAAGTATTCATCGCATTGTTCTATTGTTGCCAACAAGATACGCTGTGATTGGTGGAGGCCCTCTCCGTTTTATCTACAAGGTGACATCACAACAGTACTTATCCCCATTTTATCATGCCTGATCTTCACCAGGACACAGGCTACCACCTGCAGGGATCACAGGAGGCGACCGCCTCGCTCCGCCCGTGTTCAAGAGATCGTCATTCCGCCATGTCAGTAATCGCCATGACAGCAGAACAAGTTGGTGGGGAACGATAGGCTGGGATGGCTCGTGGGAAGGGACACTCTCTCTCCACCCCCCCCCACTCTTCAGGGACCGGAACAATAACGTCCACCTGCCGGAGAGCCGATAACCTCTTTACTGCAGGGGGCTGGCGAGGGGGGGGAGGGTGCTCCGTTAGCACTGGTGAACCTCAGGCCCGCTGACTCTGCGTTTAAAGCCTCGTAGAGGTTTAATAACCAACCAAGCTTAAAATTAACTTGGGAGGAAACTGGAGGGCCTGTTTTATTTTATTTTATTTTATTCTTCTTCTTCTTCTGTGGTGTTGGGAAGAGAGAGAAAGAAGAAGGAGAAAAAAAATTACAAAATAAAAAATAAAAAAGCTTCAGAAGGACTTGTTTGATTCTGCATAGTTCTTATCGGTCCCCAGGTTTCTCTTTTGTTTGGTTTTCCATCCGTCCCTCGTCCATCGAGATAAGAGTGCCTATTCTTGCTCGATTCGCAGTTTTAGATTCGCTCACGTCCGGTTTTTCCAGTTCCAGTTAAAGCTTGTTTAAAAAAAAATGTCACACGCACTATGGGCCCACACAGATGGAATCCTCCGCTAGTCTGCAACTACGTGTCAGAGAGTAAATTCTGAATAGGACTGGAGTGGTCAAAGTAAGCTCAATCAAAACACTTAGTGGCTGGGTTCCATAGCTCTCCAGACCAGCTTTGGCTTGCAGCATTCATTCAATTCATTTGAGGCACAAACAGTGCACCCTCGGTCTGCCCAACACCAATTAAAATCTTGCCAATGTCCTCAAAAAAGAGACTCGGATTCATGTCAGACATCAAACTCATGTCCAATGCACATAAAGCATTCCACTGAACAGCTCTTTGAAGAGATATAAACTACTCGCACAAAACCTTGGGACTCCAGTGACACATTAGGCCATCACTGCATGAATACAGCTGGCTAGCAAAGACGCTAAGAGTAGCAACAATTTCTGCCGCGCGACATTTAGCCTACAAATTGGCAACTCCAAAAACTCAAGGACGGCACACTAAATTTGTAGCCTTCACAAGTTTTCCTTCTCTGCGCGGCCACTCAGTTAATGAGGATCGATGAAGTATTGGAAACAAAAATGCTGTTTGGCTCGTTTTAGGCCTTTAAATCTCTGGTATTTGGCTGAGGTCCAGCAAAGGGAGGGAGTGTCTATGTCAGCAGTTACAACTAGTTGCTCGTATTTTAAACATTTATCAAGGGGTTTCAATCAAAGGATTCCCAGGAATCATTATAATATTGCATTTAAAAAAAAAAAAACACAGCAAAATGACACCTCTGACATGTGACCAGTTCTCCTCTCTGTTCAGGTTATACTTCACATCAACTAAAAGGTTCTCCAGAGTAATTCAGGCCACAAACATGCATTTTCCTAATTAAAGAATCAGGATAAATCTGCACCACCAGAGCCGTCTGACCTAAAGTTCTTTGTATCTTTCTTTGACCAGGTTCCAGTAACATTTGAGCATACATTGCATTTTCTTAAGCAAACAAGGCATTGACAAACCTAGGACTATTACAATATATTTGCATAACTAAAAGACTGAATTACTCAAGATGAGTAATTCTGGTACAGATCACATGACGGAACTTAATCAACAGCCTAAAGCTCCTCGTTAGAAATCGCTTTCGTTGACACTGAGGATTGATACTGCACACATGCTGGAGAGAGGTTGTAACATTCCTTCAGGTTCTGACGGAGGGGAGTGAGGCGGGATTGCCAAACCGCCTTGGAACATATCTGAAAACACAGTTTGCACCGTGTCATTACCTCAAGGAATAGGCGACGTGTTGACTTTTTACTGCGAAAATTAGTAGACTTTCCCCTGAAAAATACCCTTTAATCGGGCCGGGTAAATGCAGTGTGGCACTTTTCAGTACCAACATAGATTCGCTAAAGTAATTACCACATGCTGGCCCTTCCAGAAAGCAGAAAACAGGCCTTGAGCCCCCTTAAAATGGGGGAGGGGATAAAACATAAAAAAACAAACACTCCAAACCACTGCCAAACACTCAGGGTAATCCACATTGAGTTATAATGAATCGGTTATTGTTTTGGTTGTGACCAAATATTTGTATGGCATTGCGAGTTCAGGGGGGGTCAGCTAAATGTTCACATTTCAATGAAGCTCCCAAACATCATATTGACACAGCACTATTGTACCAGTCATGACGCGGCTACATGACTTGTGGCTCCTTCAAACTTCCAATGAACGCTGCTTTAATGGCCCTCACCACTGCTGAGGCGTAGACACAGTTTTGCTCCTTTGTACGTTTTTGCCTGTTTCTGAAATCCGCCATGCAATAGGGGTGAAATATGGCAACTTACACTGCTTACATTTGCCCTGGGTATGTATGGTACTCAGACAATACCCCCAATTGCTGTGGGGTAGATTAGAACACCAATACCTTAAGCAAGAATCCAACCTCCTGCATCCAATCAGTTACAAACCCAATCCATTAACCACCATTTAGGGTACACCGTTGAGGTTAGCTATACTCTATATTAAAAGCATAAACCTGATTTAATCTTATTGAACTAATCTGTTGAAATTATCAGGGTATCTGTAGCTGTTGGGAGTAATAACGTTTACTGGCTCGACATTTAGGTAAACCTTTAATAGAGTTGCATTTTGGGTAATGAAAACAGAAATATGGCCGCAGACAATTATTTTCAAGTGCAATAAATCAAGTCATTTGTACAGTATGGCAATTTTAAAACAATGGCACAAAAAAACTGATGCTAAATTCCAATTCGGTGTGTAGGCTGTTCAGCGAAATGTCAGGGGGTCTGTAGTTCAATACATGCAGAAATAGTAACATTGCATTCCTCTATCCAAACTGCAGCAAGTCAGTTGAGAGCCCTGCCACAACGACCCCTTTTATACCCACCACCTACCCCTTTAATTAACGCGCGCCTAAAAACTCCAGCGATCTTGTTTTTCCCCTCCAAGTGGAAACCATTCCATAATCATTAACCATCACCAGTCCCATCGCACAACCATCGAAGTCATTTCTGTGGATAAAATGTAATCCAGGCAAACACCCTAACGTTACATTAAAACAGAAACATATTTTTTTAACACCACATTTCCACGTAGCCCCTTTCTACTTAACGTTAATACTATAATTCAGCTAAAGTTGGCCAATTTGGGAAACCTGACAATTTCCCCCCTAGCCTCCGGAAAATGATTAACGGTCGCCACAAATCTGAAAATGTGACTGGCTGGATTAGGGTTCACTAGTAGCACAGCCAAACGGTCGCTAGCTAGCTGGTTGGTTAAGTTAACGTTAACTTTAACTGTCCTTAGTCGCTAAAGACACCAGGGAAATTGGTGTTGCTGCATCACCTCTTGATACTAGTCAGTAATCCACAACTTATCTATCGTTGCCCAACGTAACAGGCTAACGTTAGTGTTAGCTAGCGTTACCTTTGCAAACCCAGCTGGGTACGACCGCAAGTTTCACCTCAGAACAAGCCAGCTAACGACGTAGCTAACGTTATACAGCGACGTAGCTTGCTAGATAGCTAACTCTACTAGACCGACAGATGAATTAGCCCATTCGTAATGAAAAATATAACGTTAGCTAGCGTAGCTAAATTGATGGTCTTGTACAGGGAACTGAACTTAAAAAAAAATGCGTTTGGCACTAGGCTAACGTTACGTCCTTAAAATTGCATTCACGGTCTTACTGGCAAGCTAGTCAGATGCCCGCACAGCTAACGTTAGCCAGCTAGGCGGGTAAACTGGTATTAGTAACGAGTAAAGAGCTAGTCAGCACGCCAACTAAATCAACCCGAGATGCATTTCAGCACTGCTAGCTACGAAAACACCACACGGTTTACCAAGCCATTTGGCTAGTTTGCTGTAGCTACAGGTATTAGCTAGCTCAACTGCCAGTTAGCTAGTCAGTCAGTCAGGTTATTCAAAAAAAAGAGAGTCGGCCTCCGTTTCCCCCCCATTCACTTCCCACAGGGATTTCTGGGCTTATCCCGATGCGGCCTGTAGGTCCCGGAAGGTCCGCGGACTCACCTCAGTGGGCTGGCTGATCTCGAACAGGTCGAGCCGGTTGGCGTTCCAGTGGTTAATGATGTCGGCTAGTTTCCGCCGTTCTTCCTCCCTGGTCCCCGACATTCTCAATCCTGAATGGTATTCTACAAGAAAAAATCCTTTTGTCCACAATAAAGACGTCCGGTCCGACCACTATAATATAAAAAAAACCAACAAAAAAAAAACCGTGTGCACCCAATATTTGGGGTTGTGAAGCGGGTCTACGGGGTCCGTATCTTTCCGTAGTTACCAGTACACCTTGCTCGGTAACCGCTCCTACTGTGTTTCCGTGTTCCCTTCTGTGCCTCTCCGTTTCTCTCTTATCACTGTCCGCTCCGTTCTCTCTCTCTCTCCCCGGGAAGCGCTTCGCTTCGTGTGGCTCAGCGCGCGTTCCCGCCCCTTTACAATTCACCGTGCACCCGCACAGTAATGCTCGCCTGTCCCTCTGGACCGCGCGTTTAACAAATGGAATTGTCGTCATACGGGAACGCGCAGCATTCTCTCCTTGTGTGAGGGATGTTCCGGGGAGTTCATTTTCGTACATATCATACATACAATTTATATATATTTATTTTAATGCATTTTTTATTTATATTATCGATTTTAGTGATCAATCTCCATTCGGAAATGTGTTGCAGCTAAATAAATCTACTTACCTCCTTACCCCCGCCTTGAGATGACTGCTTTGCACAGACATGTGTTATTTGCCACATTGCCTCAGCTATGTAATCACTGCCCTAGACAAACACTACCAATGGGACAGAAGCTTGAGGAAACGTGCTATGAGGGGAACACAGGCTGCATGGCCACCTGGATTGAGTTCCAGTTAGGCTATAATATCCTAGCTTTAAAAGGAACTACATGCACACGGCAATCCTAACACTTGAAACTTTGCAAGAAATTGAGGCTTAAAGCATTGCCATAAAATGGTACAAGAAGAAGGGTCTGACCCTGCACCCCACTGCAAAGCTTCCGTGTTACGTTTATTTGTACACATACAGTATATGCATTAATGCATCAAGCGAGAGCATGAACTGACTCATCCCATTTGAACCAGATCGGAGTGCATGGATTTCAATCTATTGCAACTTGAGTATGCTGTAGAAGGTACGGCCAAGAAGAACCACAATCTACCTGTATACAGCTTTGTCGCCAGTGATTAAATCCTCGCATGAGTTGTGCATTCACTCGAATGGCTGTCCACTCTACTGATACGTTTATCTCATATATAATGGCACCACGCTCATTCGTCTATGACGTACCGCACAGTCAGAGAACATCACGTTAGACTAGAGAAGCCCAAAGGTGCAGCTCTCTGCAGCAGTCAATTCGATGAGGCAGGCGGTCTCCCCCACAGACACCGACACAGTCTGAGCCCGTTACATCATAGTGTCACGCCCCAGCAAACGACACAAAGGCCTCCACAGGGGGCTGTACCCATTCCCCAACAGCTTGAAACCTAACCTTTTCTATAATCTGAGGATGCATCCAGTCTGGTTTGGCACTATGGTGTTATACTGGACAACATAAATAGCTAAATCTATTGATATACAGCTATGCACTATTCATATGTCACATACTGTTCATAATTCACTTTGGCCATGGATGTAGATGGTCTGATTCTCCCACAGTAATTTATATTCTTTGCTCCCTTTGATCACTATTTTCAATATTAGCATATTAGTAATTTAATAATTTATTTGGGGACCCCAATGTGACCACATAGAGAGCAATGGAAAAAGGGACAAGATACGGGGGCCGGTCATTGTGAATCGTGAATTCCAGATGTTTCCTGTTGGGCACGAGCAGTGCAGCACAGTGCCTAAACTGGACTGTGGGCCAAGATGGTGGATATGCGAGACAAGCTATAAAAGAGCTGTTGCTCAGGTGTTAAAGAATGCGCAAAAGGCAACGGAAAAACACTCTGAAATCCTGGTAATCATGTGTTTCGAGAATAGAACATGAGGTTATGTTCTATTCTTGGGTGTGCCTTCTTCTGTGTAAATCATCTTTGTGACAGTGTCTCTGTAAAAAGGTGTATGCAAATAAAACTGAATCTATTGAATATCATTCATTAAAGGTTTGTGTGAATATCAATATAATAAAAGAACCTGAGGATATACGTAAGCCTAAGGGCATGCTAATGTTTATTTCAAATTGAAGACCCTGGTGCTAAAAGTACTGAAGTCACAAAATGTCTATTTTGAGAAAATCAAATCCGAAAATATCATTGATCCATAAAATCAGCCATTAAAAGTTTTGCTGTTTTTATGCATTGCTTAGGCACCTTTTTCTGTTAACAATATTTATAGGGTGGACTTAGCTAAACAAATACAACATGTTTCTATGCTCAACTTGTCTAAAAATGCGACTTCAGTACTTTTGGCACCAGGGTCTTCAATTATAAAGATGCAATTGTATGCAGATGAGGAACAAAGAATAATAAATATTTTATTTATTAAATATTGGGACTGTAGCAGCAGTGCATCTGTAATTTCACATGTTGGATATGGCCACCGAACCACTGGAACAACTCAATTGAAGCCCTTGATGGGATAGGATGCCCAACGGTCTGTCATTCTAGATCAGACGAGCTGCTCGCAAAACACCTGTGAAACCAAACCTTCGGTCTCTGGAAGCATGATTTTTCCACCCCAAGGCCAGATCAATGGATGTAGTGCTCATCCCGTACAACACCGGTTACATGACTGATCGTGGATTCCTGCTTCCCCATGGTAGATGGAACCCTGTTTCATCAGAGTAAGCAGTTCCAGGGTCACGGCCAATCCGGGAAAAAGTGTTTCGGAGGCAAGTTTTGCTATTTGGTGCGAAAATACGGCGTCAAACGGCATTTAATATCCGGAGAGACTACCTCTCACGGACATGCTGAATTTCACATTTGAGATCAGTCTACCAAATAAACGTTCGCCCCGCTCAAGGTTAGAGGAGTGATCCTCGGACTTCCTCGAACGTGCTCCCCGGTAGAAACTTGATGCATGAGCGATGTAATCAAAGGGAGGGGGCTGGGCAGTAGTTGTCGAGCATTGGGCCTCACTTCAACGCTTGCCATGGGACATCAGAATCATCTAGAAGGGCAGAAATCATAGAGTGCCCTTGAAGCAGGCAATATATTCAGCTCCACACAACGATACTATATATTTACAATCTGTCACTGTCTTTTGAATCCCCTCTCAGAACCCCTTCCAATTCATCCCCTTTTTGTATCACGTCAGTGACGCAGATTTGGAGCTGGCCCAGCTGAGATGTCCGGGCCGAGATGTATAAATATTTGCACTGGCAGAACACGGATCCGATGATTAAATGGTAGTGAAGCCAATGACCGGAATGACAATAAATCTTCACCACCATATTAACCTCCTTGTCAGGAGGCCGGTTGATGCTCCACACATCAAAATTCTGAAAAAAAACAAAAAACACACACACACACACACAACCACGTAGATGATGGATTAAGAACAGACACAGAACAGATTGCAGTCAAACAAGCAAGCCTGAGCACATACTACCAGTTTCAAATACGTTTTCAGAAGATAGAAAGTCTCACATGAATGCCTTTATGTCAACTGCTTTTCAACTCCCTGTATATGGGTTCATGGTATATAATGCTATGGGTTGTGCTACTGTTCATGAGCTATCAGTCCAATGAAGAAACCCAACACATATACAAATGGTACATTCAATAATCAAAACTAAATCGAACATTTATCAATGTCAGATAATGATAATTTTTAAAGGAAACTGATGTACTAACTTAATTAAAATACATTTATTTGAAATTCTCATTTATTTCTTGGTACTATATAATTTATACCGTAGCTCTACCTGGTGCAAAAGCATAGCTGCCAAAAAAATTTCAAATTAAAATGGCTGCCTTGCATCACCTAGGTGTTGGTTTGGGTGAGTTTCCCAACTTCATTGAGATCATGAGATCAAGTCCTTCATATGATCAATTAAAAGTGAATATTTCTGGAAAATAAATTTTGCACAGAACAGAGTTCATAGATCAATCATATCGTATCAAGAATTAATCAACTAGGCGGTGGTTCCTGAATCAACTGATAATTCTTACATTTATAATTGAATCATAAAATGTCGTCATCAAATACGGGACAAATCGAGACTTTCCTAGAATAAGTTGGGACATGTGAAAACAGGCTGGGACAGATATATGACTTCGGGAAAATTGGAACATCTGATCACCCTATGTAAGAAGTACATAGTTTTGGTATACTTAATTGGCGTGCATCAAGGCAAAATGGCAAATAGGGCCTTTTTTGGCAGGTGGGTAAGAAACAGATCCAGTGACTAGAGCAGGATTCGATTCCACATTGTGCTGCGTTCCTTAACAAATTACATTATTTCAAGTTACAACTCCCTCCCATGCCAACGCGAATGCAGGCATTACTGTTTGTCTGTGTTGCCATGGCACGGGCAGAGTGTGGGGGAGTTAGCTAGTGTAGTACAGATATTTATGGTGTGGCCTTCGGCACGGAGCACAAAAAATTTGTCAAACGTTTGTCTTAAGACGGGCGCTCAAGAGAAAAGAGGTGCATTGGTCGTGTTTTCAGTCCTAATATGTTCAGCTTGCTGTCGTTTCCTTAAGTCCTCTAACTTTTAAATGGACAGAACTTTATCTTCCCGAGCACGGAGATTTTTTGTACTTCTGTTATGAAAATAATGGCATAGATTTTTTTTTAATGTATGATTATTCACTAGTAGTGAAAGCATCATGCACAATATGATCTACCATCGCTGGCCTGGTAGGCCAGTAAATAAAAATGGTACGTGCTTACTGGGGAGTTGATTGACATGTATTAATTTTAATGTTAGCAGGAAATACACAAGATATTAAAATAAATGACAAAATCCATGAAAGGATGAATCAATACTGTATCTATTAATTTATTTATAGAGTTACGGCTATATTTCCACATTAGTATTTATTCATTTATTTATGTATTCTTTATTTTGAAACAAAGGAAACTCACATTCCAAAGCATGCATTTCATTTGAGTTCCAAAATAGAGACACAATATATAGAGAGAGAGAGAGAGAGAGAGAGAGAGAAAGAGAGAGGTATCAATGTCATGATGTGACATGTGTTATGGATGTGTTATGGATGCTTAAACCTGTGTTTCAAGTTGCACATGACCCACTTACCTGTCTTGTACCGGTGAGTGTGGTGACATTTTTCTATGAGTTAGGGTGCCAGTACCCACATGAATTGAATCCAGCCAAATGGCTTTCACCACGTGGAAATAAAGAGGAAATAACAGGGGGAAAGCCAGGATTGTGCAAGTATGGCTTCTGCTTTGATTATGTGTAGTTAATGCACATCTAGAAATGTCGGGGCATGTTACAGTCTTTACTAACGACATTAAGCCAATTATTTAAAGAAGCATTCGATCTTAGAAATGCACAAGTGTCAATGATTGCACAAAATTAGGAGAAAGAGTCTGCAATATTGGCATATTATTTCAGACCTAATGGTTTCTGGAGTGAAGCCAGGAGAAATGTTATATGTATGTTGGTGGAATATGATATGCTCGGGACGATTAGCTGGGGACGATTAGCATTTTTGTATTTTTTCCCAATCCAGTCTATGTTATTTTTATTATTATTTATTTTATTATTATTTTATGTTATTTTTGTTATGCTATTTTTTTTTAGTTCATCCTATACATAGCTATAAAAAATTAGCATGTGCAGCACTTGAGATGATCAGACAAGACAGATTCCAAGGTTGTACACATTGAGGGAGACGAATGGTACCATAAACTTACATGGCAGCTGCAACACAGAGATCTTTGTTTAGTGATGCTCGGTCAGTCTCCAAGGCAACGGTGTGTGAGAGCAGCTGATGAGAGTGTCTGGCGTTTGATAAAAATGGAAATTGCCATCTTAGACCTGAAGGGAATTGTCTCAGAAGTCTATAGACTGATATGATTCATTTTATTGAACACAGGAAGGGTTTTGTTTTAAGTCCCATGTCCAGGATTCCCTGCTAAAGTATAGCACCTGGTATAGCAGGGTCACATTCTCTTTTTTCCTTTCTATTATTATAAATCAATTTTTTAATTAACCTTTATTTATTCAGGAGATACCTCTTGAGATTAAAAATCTAATTTCCAAGAGTGTCCTGACCAAAATTGGCTAGCAGCAGTCACAACATCAGTGTCTTTCTTTGGGATTTTTAAACATTTAAACCGAACTACCCCCTCCCTATACCCTCAGAACACTGACCCTACCCCTTGCTTAAGGAATCTCTTCTACCCTTCGTCCCACCCCACAAAAATTTTAATAAATTATATTCTCCATTTCTTATGTGAATAACGTGGGAAACTGAATGAGGAAAATTGTCGTAAGGCAACGAACACAGAGGCAGAGACTGAAACTAGCAGAGCATAACCCCAAACAGGAAGTGGCATGGCGCTTCGGTAACATGGTTAACCTGCTGTGGTTTTAAGTTCTGCTTCTGCTCCGCGGCCAAAGAGTAAAACCGTGTGACTACAAACAAATTGGAAAAACCAATTCATCTTTTATTTACAACTACTGTACATTATAAATTAAAGAGTATTTTTAATGAGTCATGCTCAATAGCCCAGGAATTTAAATCACTGAATGGTAAATGACACATCTCGTATTAATGGACAGGATATGAGCTCATAAACAATGTTTAGTGCAGAATTCTAAGACATTAAGACAAAGCAATGCTAGTTCATATTTTGAGTTTTCTCTTCAAAGTTCTGTATCATATTCAGCTAATATAATACAGTTAAACTAATTGGGACAATAAACCGACATGTGAGACTGAGACTAGCAAAGCATAACCCCAAACAGGAAGTGGCATGGTGCTTCAGTAACATGGTTTCCTGCTGTGGTTTTGACTTCTGCTTCTGCTCTGTGGCCAAAGAGAAACGCCGTGTGACTACAAACAAATCTGAAACATGATTTCATCTTTTATTTACAACTATAAATGAAAAGTTATTTTAATGAGTCATGCTCAATAGCCCAGGAATTGAAATCACTAAATGGTAAATCACACATGTGGTATTAATGGACAGGACATTTTGTCAGAAGAGAGTAGCAACATGAAAGGACTACAAATATATGTTTATTCGGGTCTGGATATTCTGCCCAGTCTGGCAAGAGTAACAGACAGACAAGAATTTGATGGAACCCCAATTTATGATGCCATGAGGGTTTAGGACAAAGGCATCTATCTCAAAATATGTACAAATATCAGCATTGCAAATTGTCGGAAGGTTGAATGGAAGTCACCCCAATATTATAGTAGTTTAGTACTTCCTGAATCTGGTTTGAGATCATAAGCCATGATTAATACAGAATTGTAAGACATTAAAGCCATACTGAACGTTTTTAGAGCATAATATTGTACAGCTACCTGGCCCCGATATGAGTTGTAATATTCACGCTCATCTTCATGACTTGCTCCAGTGGTCAGCAACTGGCCAACAGAGAATGACGTTTTTTCTCTCTCTCCATTCACTCCCATTGCATGGCGAAACAGGCCTCAAAAGCACACTTATAGCACATAAATGAATGCAAACAACGCGGATTATGCCCATATATAAAATCACGACATCCAGAAAGTTTGTTCAGTATGCCTTTAAGACAAAGCAATGCTATATCATATTTTGAGTTCTAGCATAACATAACAAGAGTATGACGAGAACAGGCCATTCAGCCCAACGTGCTCGTCTAATCGTCTACCACTAAAAAAATAAATAAATAAAAGCAATAAAATAAAAAATGCACGCTTTAATAACTACAGATTAAAATACAATCTAAAAGAAATAAAAGAATGTAATAAAAGAAATAAGACTGTAATAACAGAAGTAAAAGAATGCGTTTAATAGTGTATGAAAGCGAAATTTAAAAAAAAAGGCTAGTTCTGTATCATATTCAGCTGATACACTTAAACTAATTGGGACAATAAACTTGGGGCTAAAGGATTGCCTCTTTTTTTGAGACTGTCCCACCTTCCTGTAGGTCAACATGTGACATCACAGGTGACTAGAAATGACTTGGAGGAGGAACCAATCAGCGTTTAGTATTCCTGTGAGCATGGTGAATGTGTAATGTTTATGAGAGCCCACACACCCAGGGAAATGAGGTCAGAAGATATGTGCAGAGAGTACTTTTAAAGTAATGTGAGGCCAGGCTAATGGGAGCAGGACTGATAAAGAGGGAAGTGCGATTTCCTGCTGTCACCCCGACCATTGCCTGGTACAGATTATCTCACTGGCACCAGTACAGACAGTCGGGCATCAATCAAGGAGTACAGAGAGGAGATCCATCGTCCGGAGCTGCCAAGCCTCTACCAAAGCCAGATAAGAAGCCTCTACCAAAGCCAGATAAGAAGCAGCATATTGCTGAGTGTAGGGAGTTGTATTTCTGCACAGGGGGAGATGGTCCTCCAATCTCGTTACTCCTTTTCTTCTAGTGCAAAAAGGAGTAAAAATATAAAAAATAAAAAGTCACATGACTCCTCTTCCATTAGTCTGCTTGTACACTTTTTTCTATTTTTCCTTTGCTTAAAAATAGATGTCTATTGTTTAATATTCTCCCGCTGTAAGCAAAAAACAAGCTCCCTGTTACTGGTTGGTTTTCGCGCACTCACAGAGTAAACACGCTTTGTAACTTGCCTCTCCCCCTCCCCACAATGCAACTCTCGGCTGTATCTGGGAGAGCCGAAGGTGTTTCAGAGCAGGCTGAGGATTGGTTTAGGTTGGTTTGCAGGGCAAGCCCAACCCCCTTGCTGCTACCTTTTCAGCAAACAGAGAACTACAAGAACCTCTTTGCCGGGCAATCGTCGTTTCCCCTGTATGGCAATACGTCATGTTGGGCAGGAGGCGGGGTGGAGGGCTGGGCCAGCCAGTGGGCAAGCGCTGTGATTTATTAGAAGTGATGGACTTGACAGGCCTGTCTAGGGAGCACGTCCTGGCCTTAAGACAGCGTGTAACACTGTCATGTGAATATGCTGTTTCTGTTGCTTTACCTTCAGAAAGGAATGTGGTCTAGAGGTTAGAGCACCAGCCTCAAGACAACAGTTGAAGCTTGTAACCCCAGGTAAGAAGGTGCTGTCATACTCTTGAATAAATCCTTGTAATTTTTGACCCTCCCTAATAGGGACAACAATCCATTTTGCTGTGATGTGGTCCAGGATGGAGGTCATAGCGACAGACTTTGCAACCCCTTAATTGCTATGGCACAGAAAAAGCATAGTTAGTCAGCAGATGCACTTGCTGTTTTGGGACTAGCATGTCAGCGAATTTAGCCTTAAAGTTATTTTGCCCACCAGCAAAAGTACAAGCACAAACTCTGAAATGTGAGGTCCCCCGCCGTTTTCAACATAACAAACATGAAACATCAACCATGTTCATTGTGTTGATGATGATAAATAACACATTAGCGACCGTCTTTGGCAACCGTCTCAGATGCAAGCTAAATATTGATAGTGCAAGGATTATATTTCATGACATGAAGATATTCAGAACAGAAATGTACAAACTCACAACATAATCACATAAGACAATCAGTTGAACCAGTATTCCCCAGGATCTTTTCCATCACGGCTCAAAATTATGGCTCACAGTCACACTGTACCAATTTGCTTCAAAAGCCTTTGAATTAAATCACTCCCAGAGGGACTAGTTGTGGAAATCTTTTGTTTGTTTCCTTATGCAATCCAACATAAAAGGACTAACTCCACATTAGTTCATTAATCTTGCAGATATTAAATCTGGCAACCGAGCTCACAAGTTATTTCCCAATGGGGCACAAACTTTTTTTCTGGTTATATTAAATCTGTAAGAGCACATCCACGCACACACACACACACACACACACACACACACACATACATACACGCACACATGTGCACGCACACACACACACACACACACATTCTGATTCTGATAACCTTTTTTTAAATCCGCTGATCTTTTCCTAGCCCTGGTAGTCATTTCTTATTTACATCTACATGTGTTTTCAATGGAGAAATTCCGTGGCGTAGGTGTGCAATTGGAAAGCGCCAAAGCGAGAGCTTGTCCTCTCTGCAGCTGGCCTGACCCGCCACCTGTCATGAGAGACGGGGGGCACAACTGCCGCCGCGTGCAGAGAGAACGCCATTCATCCTCTTTTCTGAGCTCTCGCGAGGACAAGTTGTCGTACAGTTAATGGGGACATCTGACGGTGACAAAGGGGAGCATTGAAGATTCGGAAAAATGGCGCCGTGGAAGAGCTCCGGCCAGCGAGGAAACATCCAGCAGCCGAGAGCCGGCGGGGACGAATTATACCTACCTCATCGAGGAACCAAACAGGGGAAAACAACACCAAACAAAACTGAAAAAAAGACGGAACATCTTTGTTTTGTGTCGCTGAGCCATTCGAACCATCTGCAAGCAATATATCAGAAATCCAAAGAGACTAATTAGCAGAAGAGGCGCTTGCACCTCATACTACTCCCACACAGTTCCCTTCGCAAGTTATGCACAAACAGGGTTGAGCAGCGCATATGGTTGAGGAGGACTGCTTCCATGCAGGACGCCGGGGAAGAAATCCCTCGTGAAAGAGATATCACATGTTAGAGCAGGAGGAGAGGAAATTACACCGTGGCTAGTGAAGGGCTGGGCTGTGGAATGCAGCCGTGGGTTTCGTCCATTAAACAGGAACCGAAGAAACGCCGCTACGACAGCTCTGCTGAGACTCACCACACCTTCACCACGTGTGTCCTACGGCAGCCTACAGGCCTATGGCGGTGATACTCATTCCTGGTCCTGGAGGGCCGCAGGGTATGCTGGTTTTGGTTTTCACCGTAATATCAGAAACCAACTCGGACCCAAGAAACCAGGTGCGGTGAATTTACTGTGTTATCGGCTGCTTTAATTGATCAATTAAGTAAAAACCAGCAGACCCTGCGGCCGTCCAGGACCAGGAATGAGTATCACTGGCCTACGGGATGGATCTCAAGTTCACAAAATTCTAAAGCACATACTTTGTTGATGGTGATAGGGGAAGGTGGTTTGCAGCACACATTTATTTAAAATGTAATTAGTGAATTATATTTAACCTAAAGAGTTGATGCATGCGGCTTGAGCTCAGTAAACGGTGGAATGATGGTGACGGGTAAAGGAACTGCACTGATAGCCAATGGGCTCCTGGCTGGTATCCTGGATAGGGGACACCAACCATCATGTACAATCAACCCACCAAAGGAGCATGTCCATATGATATAGCCAAGGTCACTGGAGCATTACATTGAAGTGTCGATGGTACCGTAAATGGTAAATGTAGTTTACTGTAAATGGTAAATGTTGTGTAAATGTATTGCACAGTGGCAAAAACATGTAGTTAAGAGAGCTATTTCAGGACAGCGTTTTCTCCTGGTAATTGAAGACCATCAGTTTTCTCTGGAAATTGTAAATTCTCAGTCACTGACAAATTCTCAGTCATTATAAATATATATTTTATTTTTCTATTTTTATTTTTTTCATCCTCCGGTGATTGAAAAATAACCACACCTTAATTCCATTTATGACGTCATTTGGGTTGATGCGAAACCACTTACAAACTTTAAAATCAACTGAAAGAAGAACTAAGGCTAGTTTCAGCTAGACACAGGCTCTTGTTGAAAAGATGAATGGGAGTGTGTGCATTGTATCACCCAAGGAAATACACGCAATGACAATGATATAATAGCACATTGTGTCTAGTGATGGAGTTACGTTTCAGGACTCCGCAGATAACTGTAGATAACTATTTATACTTCACAAAGCTGAAGGACCTCAGGCTGCATGCTCAGACAAGGCAGTGGCATCATTTGGAGCACGTCTACATTACATTTAGGCGCATTACACAATTATTGTGCAACAAAAGGAAATGTAATAATAGGCGAGACAGATATGAAATTGGAGATGAATACTTCCCATACTGTGCATTAAAGAAGTGAAGCTAATTTTTTTAAATATTATTTTCTTTTTTTCTTTTTTAATTCTTTTTTATTTCTTTTCACTTTTTTACATTTTTTAAAATATTATTCTCACTTTTTTAATTTTTTTAAATATTATTTTCACTTTTTTAATTTAAAAAAATATTATTCTCACTTTTTTGGAAGCATTTTGGAGCATTATCTTCATGTATTATTCACCATTTTGTGATATATATTTTATAAACATTTACAAATAACCTGAAAATATCATAAACACTCAGATGTGTATGTTTCTGAAACCCTTTGAAGCATGTGCTGTCAGTATAAATTGATTCTGATTCTTAAGCCTGCGTTCTTGTCAGGAATGCCACTCACTCTTTTTTCTGCTGACAAATCAAGATATTGAAGGGGCTGTTAGTACCTAAAAAGCCGAGCAGCCAGGTGCCATAAACAGAACCGGTCCTTTGTTGCCGTCTCCAGGATCTAAAAAAGGATACAAGAGGTAAGAGGAGGGTAGAATTTTACAAAAACAGCCAATTCCTAGATTATTTCCAGCGCCTTGGATGCAAGACCGACAGATTGTTTCGCCAGAATATAAACCCTGGCTCACCTACCAGCCTCAAATGTGACACAAATAGAGAAAAACAAATAGACAGGAACCTACAGCATGCAGTGTATAATGCTACCAGACCCATGCAGCCACCTTCTGGACTGTCATCTCTAAGAGTGAAGTGGGCCTGGCACCAAAAGACCAGGCCACTTCCCATTGGGATGGTGTTACTAAACAATCCACGGGATTACATGACCCAAATCAATGTAATTGATTAAGTTCAAATACGTTTTCGCTGACAGTGATTGTGTGCAGAAGCCAGCACTTGTAAAGAAGCCAGCACTTGCCCATAACCCAACATCTGAGTTGGGCTTTATTGGCCAAATCAAGCATTACATTACATTACATTACAGGCATTTAGCAGACGCTCTTATCCAGAGCGACTTACACAACTTTATAGCATGTTATCCATTTATACAGCTGGATATATACTGAAGCGATTCAGGTTAAGTACCTTGCTCAAGGGTACAACGGCAGTGTCCTACCTGGGAATCGAACCTGCAACCTTTCGTTTACAAGGCCAGTTCCTTAACCATTATACTACAAGCAGCTTGAGAGGTGTCCTCCTCGTGTGTTCCGCTGTTTTAGTAACTGACGTGAGGGAATTGCCCTCTAAAGGCAAAGATGTAAGACGTCAACACAGATGAGCAATAATTCAGTTGAGCTATTTTCATGGCACAGTCCAGGGATGGCGGATCAAAGATCGATTCAGCCGCCTCCCCGCTCGTCAAATATTTTGGAAAGATAATTTTCGGGAGGGAAACAGATTGGAATCTGGAGTGGAACGTTCCTTTCCGACCTCAACAGACTGCGCGTGTTGGCTTACCTCCCCCCCCACCCCCCCCCCCGCCCCCGCCCCCGCCCCCACCCCCAGCACAGCTGCGCCTGGTATCAGCGCGCTTTGAAGAGAGAGGCGCCTCATGCTCGCTGACCCGGAGGGAGACTGGAGGAGGTGGCGGCCGCTCTCAAGAGCTCTTTTCTCTCTCCGCTGACTGAACGAAGACGGGAGCGGCGGGTCGACCACCGGCCGCGACGCCCCCCGCCGCCGCCGCCCCGCTCTCCTCCGATAGGATGTTCCCTGGCACGGAGCGCCGTTTCTGTGGCGATGGCTTGGCACCGCACGGCGCTTCACCTCGTTCGGCCCGGGGGTCCCTGTCAGGCGCGGCCGCGCTGTCGAGTGAGCGGCGGCTGACTGAGGTGGCCCGTTATTTCCTCTCACAGGGGCTTCTATCAGGCCCGGCCTCACTTTCCTGTCCAACCCGGTTGCCGTTGACATTTGTTTCCGTGTCTGAGCTGCTGATGTCAAGCTGGGAGACTCCATTTATTTGCCATGTGACAGGTCTGCAGAACCAATCAGCGGGCCTGCTGAAAAAACAACACTATAAACAGTTGAATGGCTGAGGACGGAATGCAATGCAAATTGCAAATTGGGGGGGGGGGGGGGGGGGGGTCTGCTCAGCAAATTGAGGTCAGTGTTGTAAAAGGGGCCTAAGAAGGCACATGTTTCTGCAATTAAGTCGTCGCAAACATTCTGAAAAGTCCCAACTTGGCAACCACGCCATTTGTTTTCGCGTCATAAATAATAAGAGAGTTCCCTGTGGGCATATGGTTCTGACTGACAGCACATCCCATCCGCTGGTCAGGAATGCAGGATGTGGTCATTCAGAGATACGCCACTACCGTAGAATCAACACAGAACCTTATATAGCGTTCCCGGATATAATATGTTGTGAACGAATTTAAACTTCGGTATCTCCGGTAAGTTGCCCACCGTAGCCCTATTGCACTTTCTGCACGGAGTAGGGAGAGAGAGATAGTACGTCATATCGCATGACAGAGAAAAATTACATGTTTGGCTGGGGGCTATAGGCCTGATTGTTCAAGGTTGATAGGTTTTCATACGTGGGCAGGCCGAGATGCACATCTGGCGATCATAGTCTCTGAAAAACGTCTGCATGCATACCTCCTACTGCCAGATGTATAAGTGTAGATGAGGACAGGAGCGGCACTCAACAAAGGCCAGTATAGCCACACGTGCATCATTCCAGAACAATAGAAGTCCGGTAAGGCAGGCATGTACGATGGTCCATTTAAAGCTCGCTGACGGACCTCCACAACGATGCTGTGTGACGCGTCTATTTACTAAGTTCAGGCCGTTCTGGAATTGTAATATACGGCAAATATATCACAATAAAACAATAGACACGTTACAACGTATAGGCAAATATTCACATCCGTGCCATTTCATTTCAGATATTACAATAGATAAAAAAATTAATTACTGTGGAAAATATTTATCATTACATTTTCCAAGAAATCTGCATATTTTCAGAATATTGGAGTATATTTAATTTCCATTAGAGGGGGTTGCTGAATTTAATGGAGCTGCCCAACAGTGGCATTCAGAGAATCACAGTGAGGCATGGTGGGTCCCCTCGAATCGAGCTGCGCGGGGCTCCCTCTCACTCCCAAGACCTTCCGGTGTGGCCCCGACATTCCGTCCTCCTCCACGTCACACCCCGAAGGACGCTGCGCTTGGGCGTTTGCCCATTCGCTAGCGCGTAGCCTCAGTCGCCGATCGTCTACCGCTACATCGTTAAGTCTGATTCTTTTACTGCCGCAGTCTGCTGTTAAGTAATGACGAAAACATCTATGCCATTAAACGGAAATAAAAACATTACATATATAATTAAATCAAAACGGCGTACTCAGCATTGCAGCTGTGCTATCGAAGAAATTCTCAGGTGGTGACATTTTGTTTTCAGCGACCGCACACATGCTTTCATTTTAATTTTGTGTTTCCACACGCCTTACATAACAGTCCGATGCAAAACAGCATTAATGACCCTAACTACAGAAAAAGATTATTAGAAATTGCTTGCTTAACAAAAGCATAATAATATTCTTATCCCTGTGTGAATTCCAGAAACTTTATGTTTAACCAAATTATTATCACGTTATTTTATTAATAGCTATCTACATTTGCGCACGCTGGAATAGCCTATAGTTTGTTTTGTTTGCCGGTGTTTCACCAAGACGCACGGTAGAGTGGAGTTTACAAACAGGGACTTTCAAGTTAATTTCTTGCAACACCATGTAAGCCCCTATGCCAGGTGAGTTCATGTGCTTTTCAGACGATTACTTCATCATAATGGGTGCGGTTATCTTCCTCCCCTCAGGAGGGCGCCACTGAATCTGCAGAATGGACCATCACAGAGCTCCCGGGGAAGACTCCATCGACATAGTCATAGGTAAACCCGTTTCCTCATTTGCACTGATTTTATTGGACGCAGCAATGAAGTAAAAAGAGTTTGATCAGAATATCACACTTCATATCATACTCCTACAGACAAAGTGCCCAGCAAATAAAATGCGCCCTGAAAATATCCCTGAGCGCGTTTGCTTGGAATACGAATTTTAGACCCGTAATGACTTTAAATAGGAGCTCCTCAGGAGGCTTGCAGTGGTTATGGCAAGTGAGCTGGGTGACCTACAACAGCATTGGTGTCAGTGCAGCGCAATCACTCACTTCTAATTGTTTTCTTACACAACATTAGGAGTTTGGCAGATCCTGAAATTAACTTTTAAAAAATGCAAGGGAGAAAAAAAAAAAACGGTAGCACGCGGTTTAAAATTTCTTTCTCTAAGTCGGAGGACGTGCCACATTGTGGCTGGGGTAAATGGAGGCATCGCTCTCCAAAGCGGTTGGTTGCAATAGTTGCGAAAGAAAAGGGGGACTCTCATAAAAGATACAGGTTTCCCACAGTGCTCTCCTCCTGCAGCAGCGAGCATTGGCTCTAATTTCCCAGTCTAATTAAAAGCCCATTTTCAGGAGTAAGTTGCCAGTGCGCGAGAGACGTTGCGTTTCTCAGACAGCACCAGAATAAGCTCGTCAGGGGCCGCGGCGCTCTGTGTTGCCGGAGAGGAGAGAGGGAGACAAAAGAGACGCTGCATTATTCATGGGAATTTCACCTTTCACAAGCTCCCCTTCTCTCTGACCCTGTCATCTCCTCCTCTTCCCAGCATCGGATAGGCAAACCTACCATTAACACCTCCTACACAGATGCCCGTCTGTCTCCGTTCCCCTTCCGTCTCTCTCTTTCAAAACGCCGCCCCACTTCCTCTCCTCAACCAGCGGTTAACTCCTCTCCCCCCTTACAGGCCACCTACTACAGCTCCCTGAAAAAATAAACCCCCCTCCTGTCCCACTCAGAATTTATCTTACATGCATTTCTTATTATAAACTCATATTACTTTTGTCTAAAGTCTCTTAAAAATAAATAAATAAAGGCGCATGTTTTTTAAAATGGCGCCCAGGGGAAACAGCGCATACGCTATATACACAAAGTCAGTGGTGCTCGGTACGATGATTCACGACTGCCGGGAAGAAAGTCTGACCAAACCCCATTCCTGGGAGTTAAATTTTCTCATACGGCCACCCTCGAGGCGGTTCTAATACGGTGTTGGTGTGCGGCTTTGTGAAAGGAGTGGTTTTGGCATCCGTTTGGCTCGGCGTCGGGGTCATCGTGCCTCCGGGGGTCATTCCGCCTACGTGCCCCCCCCCCTCCCCGCCTCAGGTCTAGTTAGCGAGGGGAGCGGGTGGCGGGTGGCGGTGGCCGGCTGTCCTGAAGGGCATAATTCTGGGCAGGAACACACAGGCAACAGCGGGAGAGCAGGCAGGCCTTGCCGTCACGGCCTGTCCTCCCACAGGTTATGGGCTGTGGGCCACCGGGCCTCAAAGGCATTGGTCGGGGCCAGGGGAACTGAGCGGGTTTGCGTCGTCATGCAGTTTCAAAATCGCTTCACCGGGTCATGAAAGGAATACAGAGAATCATCTCATCCCCTTTACAGAAGAATAATACAATTTAGAATATCTTTCCTAAAATAGAAAAACTATATTACAATAAACAGCAGGTGAAGTTCTATTCATCTAGTCTCATGTGATGACCACAGACAGAACATACACAGTATTTTTGCATCTATTATACAAAACTGTAAAATTCTGATATTTTGATAAGATGGTTATACGTAATATTTCCATTTTTTGCTGTGGGAGTGACAGTATTTACTTTTGGGCGAAAGTGTTCATGACAAATTGAATTTCATGCATTTCTATCACTTATAAAAAGCCGTCTTGACTGCAAATACGTTTATTTGAAAGAATGTTTGAATTACCCTTCAGGCTGTGTGGTGCCCCTGTGCTAATAAGTTATTCTGGCAACTTTAAGGTTTGTATCTGCTTCTCCTTTTCTCTGAGGCAATGGGATTTCCCATAGATATAGAACCATAGATGTGACATATGTCATAGTTAGTGGCACAGTTTTTGAGACCATACCCAGGTGGTGGCCAGTAACCATGGTTTTATATCTATGAGCCAATCATCAGCTATCTGGCTTCTGAGATCCGATTATGACATCACAGTGGGTTAGAAAGTACATGATCTTGCCATAGTTCCTATTATAGCTGTACCCAGGTAAGATGGCTGCCAAATTGTTCCATTTCAGAATTCCAAATTACTATTACATTACATGATATGTCACATCTATGGTTCTCTATGGGATTTCCTCCCCATGTCTGCAAGTCCTCTGCGTGTTACTGTGTTACTTACTGTCTCAATACAAGTCAATATGATTTTATATCACTTAATTTTTTCTGAGTGCATTATTAAATTACATGAGAAATGCAGTTTGCAATTAAGTCGCCACAGAGTTCTAAACCTCCATTTTTATATCATAGTGCAATGTCTATACGTCAAAATCTATAAGTCAAAGAGAATGTTCCTCCAATGGATGCTTGTGTTTTCATGGTGATATTTGTCTCTTCTAGGTTTTATACAGACTGTCATTCCCACTTTTTATTGAATATGCAATTACATAACAACTCACAGGGTGAAATCTCAGAGCATAGTTTCGTTTTCTGATTTTAGGAAAGAGGGAACCTCGCCTCTCCATCTTTTTTTTTTGCATGTCAGAGGTCTGTGTTAGTTTTGCTAAATAAAGACATTTTTGTGGGGTGTCAGCATCTATCGGCCATTGTGCATTGTGCTGGGAGCAGCAACTGAGGATGCCACACAGATCCACATTGACATCAGCAAACAGTTAACAATGGACCGTCTGAGAGTGACTCATGGCTGTCACCGACTACTATCAGCAGAAAAAACACGTCTCTCCTGCTCTTCAACACAGACACACACACACACACACACACACACACACACAAGCAGAGAAAACAAATGAGTTCACCTACGGCTGTGTGATCTGTGGGGGCCAACAAGCCTCTCAAATCCCCCCCCACCAATCATCATGTCAAGTGGGCCCTGCGTCACTGCCAGGGATGACCCGTGCCTCGGATATTGTCTCTTAGAGAGAAAGATAAAATATTTGCGGTGGAACAGAAGGGATTGGCTTTCCTCAAATTCATTTATCCGGCATTCTTTATCTTCGCGTCATCTCGGCGGTTTTTTTTTAGATCCCGGGTAAGAGCGATGGTGAGTGTCATGGTTGCGATGAACGTTACACGTTCATAATGTGGTCAGTGCGCCGCATAAAAATGCAAAACATGTTATTTTGCTGAGCAGTTATAAGGGTGAAACACCTCAAAGCCAAAGAAGGAGGTTTCCAACTATACATCGGAATGAACAGGCCAGAATATTCAACCAAATGCAATGCAATTTAACAAGGAATGCAAGGGTTGGTTCAGAATATAGTGTGTGGTTAATGCTTCAAGCTGCTTTGCAGTTACTTTTCTTGCTAGACCACAAATCCCCAGATACGCCAATACCAGCCATTGTGAACCCAGCTGGTATTCAGAAAGTTCTGTAAACATCTATAAAATCCTTCATCGCACGCAAAAAAGTGCCCGGGCAAATCGACACACACACACAAACTTAAATAATGTCAAACCACAGATACTGAACTACCCCTTTAATATGCCCCCTCAAAAAGATCTGAAGTTGAGAGAAACAAACAAATTCCTTTATAAAAGTTCAGCACAATGTGACTTTTCTACAGTTAGCCCTTTGGTGAAAATGTGCATTGCAAAACCAAATATATTATGTAAGAAGGCACTAGAAAGGCACTGGAAATCTTAAAACAACAGTGTACATATTACTGTGGTAAATGGATGTTGCACAATATCTCATACATATCTGCCTGGAGGTTAATATAGACCCGAAGAAAGGGTTGATGGGAAATTCTTTATACAATTTCTCAAAGTACTACCAGGAATAATTTAAACGATTAGTTACAGTGATGAAATTTAGAGGCAAAATACAGGGAAGGAACTTTGCATATAAAGTACAGAATCTGACCTCTTGGTTACTACTTATACAGTGTCTTTGCCAATCCATTAGAGAGTTTCAGGAGTGGGGGCTGATGGGATACGCTGATCCCCCATCCCTTTGTGAGGATTGACTCACTGTTTCTGGGGCTTGGGTGAAAGTGTTTCAGCTTCCCAAGGGATTAGACTGCTACTCCAGTGCGGGCATGTCTGGAATTCCAGAGGGGATTTAGGGAAAGTGCAGGAGGTCGGAAAAGGAAAACGGGCCGGGTTTCCACAGCAACTCCAGAATCCGTCTTACTTTCTCTTGCAGAAGTCTCCATCACACACGAATATGTCTGCAGTGTACTTGCCTTCAATATGACTGCAGATAGCATACAGTGTTTCGCTGATTAATGATCAATTGAAAAAAGGACATTTAAAACAAATTCTACCTGTTTTTCTTTATTTAGTACAAAGGGGATTATGATATAAAACATAGATTTTAGTAAAATATGAACTTCATGATGTGGTATATGTGTATTTTATCTGAACTGAAATGGCAATGCTGAAGAAACTAGAAGCCTCAGACAAAGCTTGCTGTTTCTCATCGGTCCAATTCTTACATCTTAATGTACAACAGCGCCCTCTTGTGGCCACAATGAACACATCTTGACAGCGTTACGCTGAAATATTAACGGCGCAGACAGGTATGTGTCCGGAGCTAACTGGAATTGAACTTGGATCTCCATAACAGGTACGCTACAGTGGTGGTCAGTTTAATGGAGACATTGTGAGAGGGCAGATCATAGGGCTCTCTCTTTTTCTAGAAAATAAACACGCAGAGTAATCTCTCCAGGGTTTGGAACAACAGGAAGTGCCTCGAGATGCTCGGGAGCGATGATCTCTGTCTGACCTCTGCATGCGTTTAAGGGGGAGTGGTCAGGAAGAGGCGGCCGGGAGCGGCTCCGTGTTTGGACTGGCTGTCCCGGGCTGCTCCGGGAGAGCGGCGGTCCCCAGGCACGTGCAGAAGAGCGCCTAGCACACTGAGGAGGGCCAGATGCGAACCACATCAAGGAACAGCCTCCGCATCGGATCCTCATTCCAACCCTGAGGGAGAAGCTATGAAGTCTCATTACGGGCAGGCTGCCTGCTCTACATCTTATTTTATTGTCGCTCGCGAGACAGAAGCCAGGTCCGGCTCAGAGACGTCGTCTAGGCGGAGGATGAAGGCTGTAGAACAACAATATTCATCAGCGCGGCTCCGTATAAACATGGCACCTTGTTATTTTATTCTGCAGGCCTGTAACTCACATTTGAAGAATAAGGTCTGGGCCGAAGCTCTGGGCCGAATTACAGTTTTCTCTAGAACAAAAGCAAAGCATTTTTACATTTCACTGTCTGATTATTTCCTAAGATAAACACTCAAAATCTGCCTTTTTCAACTGTCAGCTATAATAAGAATATGGATAAAAAAAATCATACTAGCCAAAGAGAATTCTAGTGGTCAAGTAGTGTTCTGCGTTCTGTGGAAGTTTTTTTGGCAGTATTGGGGGGAAGGGGGGTGGGGGGTAGAGTTAGATAATTGGAAGTGGAGGCACGGTGGACTGGAGGTTATCAGGAACGGGACGGGCCGTGTGCAGAGAGGCGTAGGCGGTACAGAGAATAAGTGTGCTGGACGAGGCAAGCCCAAGACCTTCTAATTGAAGCTGGAGTGAGGGCCCCTCCACACACAGACACGCAGAAAGAGAAAACATGCTGAGGGGTCCTTGAGCACGGCAAGAGCATCTCGACACATTTAGGCTAGCTAACAAGACAGGGACCCAGGGGGGAGCGCTGAACAGTGTTCTCTTCACCAATCACGTCCACGCTAGAGAAGTGCACCACAACGTGCCTCTGGATTGGCCGATGCACCCAGACCCTGAGGATTTTCGCCTACTTCGGAAAATCTGGAAAACGAGAACCGAACAGACGCTGCTCTGCGGCTGCGACCGCACGCTTTCACCTTCCAATCTAAGCCCGTCAGTCAGTCAAGCGGTCAGGGTTGGGCCCTGTCATTTCCAAAAGCTCCTTCTTCCAGTTACAACCAGCTGACAAAAGCCTTTTAATCCTTTTTCTAACCACTGAATGCACCTCAAGCATTAAC
The DNA here is from genome assembly GCA_029718625.1 of Synaphobranchus kaupii. NCBI lineage: Eukaryota > Metazoa > Chordata > Actinopteri > Anguilliformes > Synaphobranchidae > Synaphobranchus > Synaphobranchus kaupii. The sequence goes on along the minus strand of CM056381.1, from coordinate 12,752,425 downwards.
AGATGCAAGGAGAGGCAACGATGTAAGAAAAGAGAAAACGTGTCGTCTAATTAGATTTTCGATTAGTAACTGTTCTTGCTGCAACGGACGCGTAATATCTGGGTCTAACCCATGGGTGTTTTCCCGAGCCACACATGACTGTTTAGGAAATAACAACAAGACGGTCTTCATTTTCGCATTATCACAAGACCTGTAATAACTCTTATGAATCCTCCTTGAAGCTTAAGCCCGGAGCTACAAAGAACTCAACCTCAGGGTCCCTGAGCATAGGACAGCACAGACTCATTTATCTGCTGAATGGCATACGAGAGGCACACTGACACAATCTTTCAAAGCCCACTGCAGTCATTCCATGGCGATTTAGTAATTCATCTGAAGTCCTGGGGCCATTCTCGGAAAACAGAATTTAATAATCTCTTCTGCTCTGGGAAATATATTGCATTCTATAGGAAAGATGAATATTATCTAAATCCTTTTGGCATTCCAATATATTTTCCAATATGTCTTTTGATTTCAATGACAAAAATCACAGTTAGTGCTCGAAAGCACCCCCAGCCCCCCACCTCTACACCCCGATGCCACCCTTTCCCATGAAAGTCATTATACTGCTGCCTTGAAAATGAATGCATTCTCCATTCTCATAAGAATACATTTTCTAAATGTCCCAGCTGAAAAAAAAAAAAAAAACGGAATTCCTGCCAGTCTTACAAAATGAATATACAGAAATTGGCGCTGCCTTGGCTGCATTTAAACATTTGAGGCCCAGGACAGGTTGTGGTTCACGATAAAACGGGGGGGGGGGGGGGGGGGTCTAAGCTTAACTGACAGGACGTCTGCCATTGTGGCGGGAGAAACTGGCGTCCTCATGACAGGCAGCAGCTAGAAACTCCAGACGACACAATGCACGAATCTCTACAACTTCATCCAAAAGGACGCTGGGGGATTTGCGCCTGACGGCTTGCGCACACTGCTCATTGGATGCCTCTGGAAACGCTTGCATTGCATGATGATGAGGATCCATCCTTGACTGACACGATGCAAATTCTTCTCCCTGCTTAACTGATCCTAATTTATTCAGGAGGGAAGATTAAGTGCCGTGAAATGGACTTAGCGATGGCGAAGAGACGTGGAATCCATTGAAATTTGGACATTTTACGTAAGCACAAAATGTTATTTTATTTCTATTCCTCTGTCATAATTTCTCAGACACAATGCACACATTTTCAAGCAAAGAACACTGCTTGAGCAGCCCTCGTGTACGACGTACTAGAACTGTTGCCAGGGGGTTTTACAGACTTCGTAATATTTGAATGCTTGGCTTAAAACTTACTTTAGAAGTTATATGAGACATTGCCACTATGTTACATGTGCAAGCTAGTGTCATAGCATTATATTTAATACCATTATTCAGGTTTAAGCATTGCCTGTTCTTCACTGGACAGTAACAGATCAAACCTGTTCTGTCACTAGGCTATATGGTTTCTGTGGCACTAAGTGCTGGCTTAATTGCTTCCATTGCTCTGAAAGGATAGAGGGGGTGTGGTTAATTCTGCTGCCATAGTTACTGACCAGGACGTAGTCATTACTGACCAGGAAGTAGTCAACACTAAGGAGATATAGATACAGATAAATCGGACAATTACCTTCCAGATCCCCACATGAGGAAGTCGCTGGCACTTCCTCTGGGCTTGCTAAGGTCTTTTTGACTTTGTCGTGCTACTGTTTGGTGAGTCATGCGCTCCCTGCATCTTCACCAGGCACCAGACTAAAGGGTTTAAAGCCCTCAGTCTCTTGGTGGGATTGGCTGAAACAGAGCTGCCACAAATGTCCGCAGAAGCCAGGAATGGTGCAGCAATGGATCACCCCCTGCAGTTTGACCACTCACTGAAATGCTCTGTTCGCGCTCAACTGCCTAATTTCAGAGAGGGACGGGTTCAGCCTCTGAGCTCTTTCCTAGGATAGCTGCTGTGGATCATAATCTGCCATCATTTCTCAGACACAATGTACCCATTTTCAAGCATAAAACACTGTTTGAGCAGCCCTCATGTACAACGTACACAAACTCTTGGGGTTTGTGGCACAGCATGTAAAGAAATGTATATAATTTTTCTATATTGAGCAATAAAATTGAAACCATGGCATATAAGCAATACTTACCTATGTATTTAGTCTTTCAGGCTATTGAGAATATCTGTTGACAGACTCCCGGTGTTTCACCAGTTCCTGCCAACAACATGCCCACGGACTACCAGGTGTTCTCAGTGTAAGCTAGACCCTTTCCAATTTTACAATCATTTACAATCTCCCCTGTAAATGCTCTGTAGGGAATACAAATGTCACATTTGTGGGTTAGTCACAAATGACTAGACACAAATGATAGTTGAAAAAAGATAAAAAGTTATATAAATATACAGAAATTAATAATTAACTGATTTATGATGCTGCCATTTTCTGAAGCATGCTTGGAACCATGGAAATTTTCAAAAGATGCCTTTGTGGTTGAGTTTTTAGACAAGTAAGGATTCTATCGCCCTCTGCTGGTCATGTTTGTAGTGACAGGTTGAGCAAAATAAAAAAAAATGTCATAAAACTGCAAGCTAGTACTCTTTTTTGTATGTGAAAAGTTATCATTTAAATATCTTGTAAAGGGTACATATATTGTGTGTGTGTTCTCCGCTACAAAAGTAAGGTTCTTTAAAGAAATGATACTGCTGTAAACGGAGCGTCTTTGATTCAGCTTCAGTTAGTATGTCAGGCTATCTAACGGGGAAGTATGCGTATGATAACTGGGAAAGTCTATAAAAATGCAAATGGCTCTTCAAAGTTTGGCTTACACAGCCGAAATAGCTTGCGGGCATGGCTCGCCGTGTTCTACCTGCACATTTCCGGAGCGCGTTGGCCTCTACAGAGCTTGTCAAAGGTTAGAGAAACCTGCCATATCAGCAGCTTCAGTTCAATTTACAATGATTGCAAATCGAAATGGGGGGGGGGGGGGCGGGGGGCGGGGAGCTGTTTGGGGAGTGGACAGACTGGATAACAGGGTGGAGTGGTTCAGGCAAGTTTATATGGTTTCCCGCAACATTCGACTCATATCATAGTGAAGACGAACACAACTGATAAAACCTTGTAAAAACGATTAAAATGTTTTGAATGTGCACACACACACGCAGACAGACACAAATTCACACACACCTTCATTGCGAGCCATTTATCGAGCCATAAATCTTATCAGAAGGTTTTCCGTCGCTGGCGTTCTGTGCAAGGAGATTTGTCGCAGTTCCATTATTTGATCACGCCATGGGCCCTCTCTGGTCTTATCTGTTGTGTTTGTGCCAAACATTGAAATCACAGTGACACTCAACTAATGACGACCACTGCAATTAGCCTCCTTTTGGTCCCCTAAAGCCTTGCGGTCATTAACTTAGTTATTTATTGGTTATTTATTAACAATTCTACCTCTCATCAATGGTGATACACAGGCCCACATTACACTACATCACCAAAGGTATGTGGACACCTGCTCATCCAACATCTCATTCCAAAATCATGGGCATTAGTATGGAGTTGGTCCCCCCCTATAACAGCCTCCACCTTTCCAGGAAGGCTTTCCACTAGATTGGAACAATACTGTGAGGATTTGCTGTCATTCAACGAGAAGAGCATTAGTGAGGTTGGACACCGGTGTTGGGCGTTTAGCCCTGGCTCGCAGTCGGCTTTCCAATTGATCCCAGAAGCGTTAGATGAGGTTGAGGTTAGGACTCATATGTGCATTTCAGTCAAGTTCTTCCGCACGATCTCGACCTCGCTTTGTCCGTGGGCAGGAAAGGGCCTTCCCCAAACTGTTGCCACAAAGTTGGAAGTACAGAAACGTCTAGAATGCCATTGTATGCTGTAGAGTTAAGATTTGTCTTCACTGGAACTAGGGAGCCTAGCCTGAACCATGAAAAACAGCCCCAGACCAAGGTGTGTGCAGATACTTTTGGCCATGTAATGTATATAGAGTTGGGTTTGTACATGGGTAACCGAAGCAATGTAACGTGCTGAAGTTATTTCAGTCTGTGATTAGCCTTCTTGCAGGGAGTATAGTACTTCAGTACACCACAGGCGGAAGACAGATATGATAAAAAGGTTAGAGATAATGCATATAAAATGAATCTCTCATTGCATAAAGTCTACTATCTTACATATACTATGAGCAAATCACTAAGGAACACAATGTCCTGGCAACAGTTGTCATGGCAATAACAATACCCTACATTCTTTTACCCTTTAAGTATATATTTGTGAGGGTTTTACAAAGCTTTAAGCATTTTAAAGTGATACTTCACAAATAAAGATGGTGAGGTAAGAAATATATCCCCCTAGATTCAAGCTGAGGCTTCAAAATATGTTAATCAAGCTGAGGTGTACCCATCATAGCAGGTGCCCATAGTTAAGAAATATACTAGATAAGTCTGATTTAAGGGCTCTGCCACGTCAATCACACTCACAAAGTCCATCAAAACATATTAATCAAGCATTGCTCCAATGTACTGACAAGATAAATGCACAACACTAATTGCGATGTCAACATTTTAAGAATTTTAGCATTTTTAACACTGGATACAGTACGCTCTATGGTTTATTCACGCAGTAGGTCACAGTCACTGTGAAGCTGCCAAATGAGAAACTTCAACTGAGTTCTTTTGCAACAATTTGATTATTGTGATGACCCTGTTTAAAATCCTTTTTGGAAGCATCAGTCAGACAAAAAACAATGAAAGAAACAAAAAAATAACTGGTGGTTATATGGGTATGCACAGAGCCCTTACAGAAATAAGAATATACAACGTCTTGAAATAAAATATATAACAAAGATAATATATCTTCAAATATTCAAATTATTGCTGCTCTTGGATATTGATGTATATTAAAAATGCATTACTGTGATACATTGTCTTATCATTGTGTCTTCTAAAAAGGCACATTAAAAAATATATTGCTGTGTATTCCATTTCTGTACAGAAGGAAAGGATGCCTTTAAATTCACGTGAGATTTTTCTGACAATTTACAATCGGCAAAGGACACCGTGGAAAATCTGCAAATGAGGGCCTCAAACAGAACAATTTGAGCCAGGGACAGAACCTGTTTAAGCAAAATAACCAGCATGTTGTGTAGCATAAGATATTAACCCCCCTCTTATGCTTGGAGTCAATTTGACCCCATTCAGTGATTCTGAAAAAAGCAGTTAAGCTTATTTTTTCATCTTGTATGACTTTTCCTAATTTGGTGGGAATAAATAGAAAAATAACACTGTTTTCAAAAGTCCTCTACCAACTTTGTATACAGTGTGGGGTCTCTTTGACCCCAGGCTCTGTAGCTATATAAAATACATATATTTTTGTGGGTGATTCTGGGTAATTTCCCATACAGGTTTTAAACTTCACAAACTTTAATTTACCTCCAGCCCTAAAATGAGCAATTTATCACAGATATTTTAATATTTAGAGTTGGAAGGCTAGTCAACTGGGAGACATTAAGAAGGTGACACACAAAGTGTCAAAATGTATCTATTACAATAATTTTGTGTCGGTTTTAAACTGTTGGGGTCAGTTTGACCCCGAACATAAAAGGTGTCATAAAATGTCAGCATAATATGAGGGTTAAGTGGTGATACTGTTTTTACTGTGCTCATGAGAAAATGTTAGTAAGGCAGTAGTCTGAATAATTAGACTTGTACAGAGATCATTGGGATGTTGGCATACTTGACCTCGAGTAACCCCCTGGCAAAAATAATCCTGGAAATTCATTGGTGCAGAAGTAGCATCAAATTGCACGGTCTCCTAGTTCAAGTGTATAATCGCAACTGCAAGCTATTCCATTTTGGTTTTTGCATCTTATGTTAATCCACTGAAAACACTCTGATGTTAGTCAAACGTTGTTTGAAACATGTTCTTACCTAGATGGATGTATAGATGTATTTATAGAGTTCTCTGTTAAAAAAAAGAAACAACCTTGCAGTTCCTGAGGGTGAAACTTTGATTGTTGAGTCATCTCAAACATAGCAAGCTTTAAGATTTCTGAGACACTTTATAATTGAAATGTATAAGCCTGAGATATGTAGCGCACTTTGCGACTAAAATAACGAGCTGTCAATCACAGAAGCGCATTGAACATCGTTCTTCTGGGCAAAAGCTTAGCCTGAGCCTTTGTGAGATGTTCCCTACCACCCTGGTGTAAATGTATTCAGTGCGTACTGTAGCTGTTACCTAAATCCAATTGCTACAATGCTCAATTCCAAACAGGGAGGCTCTTAATATCAGGTTTGAATACATCGGCATTAATGTACTTGCTAAACCTGCAGACCTCACGTTAGTATGCGTCTCAGGCAACTCGTGAGGTGAACAAGTTGTGAACATAAACTTTCAAAAATAAATCTGTTTTGACCACATAAACTGTACATATGGCTTGTTTATTTTTTTGTTTATGTTTTTGTATTTAGATCTCCGTTAGCTACTGTAAGGACTCTTCCTGGAGTCCACATAGATATATTACAGTTATTCATCGAACCAAAACAACATATAACACATAACATACAGATACAAACATTAATTATTTGGTAAAAAAAAGACAAATCCCGAATGCACATATAAACACAACAAAAGACAGCTTACTGACAAAAATAAGCATAGGCTACATACAACCACATCTAATATTTTAATTGTTGTTCACCACACAAGGCTGAACTAAGTTGTTGAATCAAAAAGGACAAAAACATGCCTTAGCTTCAGTGGAAGTTATTTTCCCCCTTAGCTATGAATTTTAAGAAGGACATGAAATGCTATTTGGCTATTATGCATATTACACAGCAATGTCAATATTAAAAAGATATGAGCACTCTTACTATAGATGAGTGGCAAGCATAGTCTTAAAGGGAAAAAGTTTGGTAAACAAGGGACATTTAACAAATTGGCTTTCTTTGCATTGCTTTATAAGGATTCACAATTACAATGTAATGAACTTTACCCGGTCCAAACGAAACTCCTCCCAGCCACTTCTTACTTTATCAGGTGTGCATAAGCATGCAGTAGCAGGAGAGGTGGTCGGTCTAGGAAATCTTCAGCCTCAAAAGCGCTGTGGAATAAGTTTCTGTTGATTTGAAGATTTGCCTGGATTTGTGCTGTCAAAATGAGTCGAAACCTGAAAAATGTCCTGGTCGTGTCCCTTGGATTTTTATCACTGTTTACTGCCTATGGAGGACTCCAGAGTTTACAGGTAATTAACTCCTACCTGATTAGTTCTCTCTGTTACCAAAATTATCTTTATGAGGTGGTCGCAGACCGTTGAACCTGTTGTGAAAGAACTGACTTGCAATTGCCCACTCGTGACTTCAGTCCACTGAAAGTCTGCAAGCAAATGAATCCAATCTCATGGTGAACAATTGCAATGCAAAGCAAACGCAGAACAGCTCACCAGACCATGCTGAATGAATTTGTTAGAAAAATATTCAAATTCAATTTCACTTAATGTCCCTGATCTGAAATAAAAAACAAAAAACAAAGCATAAATTGAGAAAAAACAACCATAATACAAATTATTTCACGTGAAAATTATGAAACCAGAGAAAATCTGTTTCTCAATATTGTACTGTTTCTTTCTCGGGCCAAAATGGAGTCTCTCATTTGTGTCTCACGGAAGGATCTTCAGTCTGAAATAATTATCCTAAAATCCAGATTGGACTAATGCCAAAGCAGTAAATGAGAAGACAACATAACATTGTATTCCCTTATGACAAATGAGAAGCAGGCAAATGGCTCATCATCTTGTGAAGTGAGATCTTCTACAGCACATCTAGAGATGTGTTTGAGAAACATAGGAATGACCATACTGAGCCATAATTGAGGAAAGGAATATGAGACTGTTCCATATGTTTTGGAGCACTCTGATGGTGCTCTCATTTTGGTTTAGGAGAAAGACAAAAGGAAAGAAAGAGTATTGATCTTTGAGTATTGAGCATTTTCCATATTACATTACATTACATTCATTTAGCAGACGCTTTTATCCAAAGCGACGTACAATAAGTGCATACCGAGACATCATCAAGATCACTACAGAACAGACAAGACAAAGCACATCCTTCCCATAATGTAGCAGCTATCCCTAGTAATGACGTTGACTGTAGTTCACAGTAAGCTGTGGGTAAATCAGCTATACTACACTTCTATTCTAAATACTATTATAAACTATTACAAACAGACAGGAAAAACACAGGAGGACATATCCCCGTTGAGGCCTACACAGTCCAAATGCATCCTCTCATTTTAATTGACCTATAATTGACCACTTTGTATTTCTGTTTTCTGATACAGAGTAGCCTGAATTCGGCGGAAGGGATGGGCGTGGCCTCTCTGAGTGTCATCTATGCATCCATCATCCTGTCCTCCATGTTTCTCCCACCCATTATCATTAAAAACCTGGGCTGTAAATGGACCATTGTGGCCTCCATGGCCTGCTACGTGGCCTATTCCTTTGGGAACCTCTACCCAGGATGGTAAAGCCATGTTTATACTACACCAAATCAGTACACGTATGTTTTGTCGTGCACATATAACCGTGTTGATAAAGAGTAACTAACTGAGGCAATCGGTCAGTCCATCAGACCTGCCCACACGGTATGTTCTGAATCATTCAAAATATAACATCATCCGCAGCAAAACTGTGTGTTATTTTAACTCTAACACAGTTTGCAAGAGGGAGTGTACTCTTTCCGAGCAAAATCCGAGTTACATACCGTACCAAAGTTGATAGCATTCTTTTAACTGTGTCTGGCTTCACCACAACATGACTCATAATCACAACTCGTAAGTTATGAGTGAATATTGTCAACACGCAGTGTCACAGTTTAAAGATAAAATCATTATCTCCAGCCTTGTATTTTTATACACCCCATTCACAGAGATAATCTACAGTTTAATACACCAACAATATATCATTTTCAGTCACCCTGTATACGAACATCCATTGACAAAACAAATAAACATGGAAACTTATGGGTGTAGAGAACACACAGAAACCAATGTGTCACCCGGCTAGTCTTGCACATTGATGCATTCATTAATCCGAAAGGCACAACGTATTACGCAGATTGCCTCTAAACTTAAAAATGTACCGCATGAGTAATGAATGCTCATCCGTCCGTTATCAAACCCGCTTATTCCTGGTCAGGGTCGCGGGTAATGAGTGTTCTATTGGAATACACCCGGTGACTTTGAAGCTCACTTCCCCAACGTTGTTTCTGCCAGGGCTACGCTGATCCCTACCTCTGTCATCCTGGGGACTTGGGGGCTCCCCACTGTGGTCCGCAAAGTGCACCTACCTGACTTTAAGCGGGAATCGACAGGCGGAAGAAGAGAACAGTAGGGGCCAGGATGTGATCAACCTATACTTTGGAATCTTCTTCCTGATATTCCAGTCCTCTGCAGTGTGGGGAAACCTCATGTCATCACTAATATTTGGGCAAGATACAGGCATAGGTAAAATAAAATAAAACAAATTAACTAAATCAATGTAAATACGTGATGGCTTTCTTTTTCCTTTTGTTTTTAAATGTATAACACTGTTAAATTAATAATCAAATGGCATGATATGTTTATTTGAAGATATCTGACTGTCACATCTCTCACTAGCAATGTATTTCTTTTGTTTTTTAAACAAGCCGACATACCAGAGGAAGACCTGAAATACTGTGGGGCTGGTATCTGCACACAGAATATTAGTGGAGGAGACGCAACCAGGCCAGAGCAAAAACTGGTTTACACGTTAGTCGGCTGCTATATAGGTAAGCATACGTTTCTATTTTTTTAATATGTATCTGACATCTATAATTAGATTGTATCTACAATCTAATTAGATACAAGAAGACAAGTGGAAGTTACAGAATTCATAGGAAAACTGCATAGCAGCCAGACACAATAACATTTTTATCACTAATAAAAGAACTACCACGTGACTAAATGTGTGACTAAACGTGGGCGAAAAGCAAAGTATTGTGATGTCACAAAGGGCAAAGTTCACAATGTGATTAGCCCCATAACTCCGGCTGACACTTGTCACACGTCAATGCTGCTGTTTAGAATTTTGATGTTTTGTCGTGCTTATCTAAACATGTTCTACTGAGCATGCTCACCATTTACATTTAAATTTTACAACAATGAAACAGCCTCATTTAGTTACACAACAACAGAGAGTCATTACATGTCACTGAGTCATTACATTACATTTCATTGTAATTTCAGTCATTAAAGCTGGAGTACGCAACTTTCTCAACGGTTGTCAAAACATTTCAAAGTTATAAGATCCCTTGGCCCTGCTCCCAGAGAAAGAGACACCGACTCACTGCTTCCACAGACCTCGTTGTGAACGCGCAACGTGGTTTGTGTCATGAGTCACTTTCTTTCAAAAACAAAAATTTGGGCCGAATCACTGGTTTTAGAATAACCACAGTGTGTGGTGCGGGATTTCTCTCACAACAGCTCTTTCTATGATTGCTACACTGCAAAAACCAAAACTTAACAAGCATTTTAATCTTATATTTAGACTTTAGAATCTTATTTCTGCTACTTTTTTGCTAAATAAGATTGCCAGCGGGTGAGATAGTTTTACTTGTCAAGCAAAAAGTAACTTAAAACAAGATAATATTTTCCACTTAAGAGAGTCTTAAGAGTCTCATTACAACACTAAAAACACTTGTTAAGACAGACATTTTTTGCGACCGCTCCCCGATATATACAAATAAAAAATTAGAATATCATTTTTTTCCATAATTCCATTCAAAAAGTGAAACTTTCATAGATTATAGATTCATTACACACAAAGTGAAATATTTCTAGCCTTTATTTGTTTCATTTTTCATAATTTTGGCTTACAGCTCCAGAAACCCCCCAAAACAGTATTTCAAGAAATTAGAATAGTGTGTCGAAAATCAGCATTTACTTCAGTTATTTCAGAGAATTAATGTTTTAGACTGAGTGTCACACTATCATCTAATTTACTCAAAACACCTGCAAAGTTTATCTCAGTTTGGTTCAGTATGGGGAAGACTGCAGACTTGACAATTGGCCAGAAGACCATCATTGACACCCTCCAGAAGATGGGTAAGCCACAAAAGGTCATCGCTAAGGAGGCTGGCTGTTCACAGAGTGCAGTGTCCAAGCATATCAATAGAAAGTTCAGTGGAAGGGAAAAATGTGGCAGGAGAAGGTGCACAAGCAAAAGAGATGACCGTAGGCTTCAGCGGATTGTCAAGCAAAGACGATTCCAAAATTTGGCGGAGATGCAGAGGGAGTAGACTGAGGCTGGAGTCAGTGCTTCAAAAACCACCACGTACAGACGTATCCGGGACATGGGCTACAACTGTCGGCTTCCTCGGGTCAAGCCACTCCACTCATTCTCTGAAAATAACTGAAGTAAATGCTGATTTTCGACACACTATTCTAATTTCTTGAAATACTGTTTTGGGGGTTTTCTGGAGCTGTAAGCCAAAATTATGAAAAATGAAACAAATAAAGGCTAGAAATATTTCACTTTGTGTGTAATGAATCTATAATCTATGAAAGTTTCACTTTTTGAATGGAATTATGGAAAAAAAAAAACTTTTCCATGATATTCTAATTTTTTGGAAAGGAGCTGTATATACTGTATATTTTTTTTAAGTTGCCGTGCTCCAGCTTTAAAGATGATCCACATGTGTCTTGATCCTCTGCAGGTGTGGGGATCCTGGCCATGGTTTCTGGTGGCTGTGTTTCTGGATAACATAGACAGGGACACAGCTCGTGAGTTCAGGGGAAACCGGGAGCCCTTCTGGAGCACGTTCCTGGCTACTTTTAAACACCTCGGAGACAAGCGGCAGCTGCTCCTCATCCCTCTCACCATGTACAGCGGGTTCGAGCAGGGATTCCTCTCAGGAGACTACACCAAGGTGAGTGGGAAATGGGTCCTCCTCCTCCTCTACACTGCAAAAACAAAAAAAAATTATTCAATCTTATCAAGCATTTTAGTCTCATATTTAGACGTAAAGTCTTAATTCTATTACTTTCTTTGCGAAATAAGACAAAAAGATTGCCAACTGGGGTAAGATAGATTTATTCACTTCAGGATTCGCCAGTGGGGTAAGATAATTTCACTGTGTCAAGCAAAAAGTAACTTAAAACAAGCTAATATTTTCTACTTGAGAGAAAAAGACTAAAACACTTGTTAAGACAGACATTTTTGTGTGAGAGAGAGAGAGAGAGAGACAGAGACAGAGTAATTATAAAAAACATGACCATAAATAAAAACATAATACATAGCATTTCATCCAAACACATTTATCACAGTAATTCATTAATGCAAGTACAATTTGAAGGACATAAGGAAATACTACACAAAGGGCACCAAAGCATTGTTGGCTGAAATACAGGACATGATGCCAGCCAATGTGGGACTGTTGGAACATTCTTGTCCATGAAATGCCAGCAGTTTCCCAGGATTTGTGTGCTGTGCTCTTGCAGTACTACGTGACCTGCGCCCTGGGCATACACTTTGGATATGCCATGATTTGCTTTGGCGCCACCAATTCCATCTGCTCCTTTGTTTTCGGGAGGCTGGCGAAGTACACTGGGAGAGTGGCCCTGTTTGCTTTCGGTAAGAAACATTCACAGGTTATAAAAGGCAGAAATCCAAGTAAAATTTATAGAATACCTGTTTTGTTAACACTTAAGCACTATGACAGGGGTGGGGAACCTTATCCGAAAAAGGCCGGTGTGGGTGCAGGTTTTTGATTGCCCAGCACTACTCATATGCAAAAGGTCTGTAAAATTCACATATGATCATACTTGCAAAGTTTTATAAAAATAATATATGTTGATTAGTATTATTTTATATATTTTTATACAATTATTATACAATCTCTCAATGTTTTTTTATAGGGAGTACCATGTATGTTAGGGAACTATTTAATTTTAGTATGAAATGTAAATGATAGTTCTCTACCACTTATTTATTCCATAAGTTTTGTTATTTGGCACATGTGATTTTTATACGATTTTTGCATAAGGGTAAGACACCTGATTCAACTAATTAACTAATCATGGTCTTCAATCAAGACCTTGATAAGTAGAATCAGGTGTCTTAGTGCTGGGCTAAAACAAAAATCAGCACCCACACCGGCCCTTTTCGGATAAGATTCCCCACCCCTGCACTATGAGATAAACTCCAGGCCAGTGGTTCCTTAACCTCTTTTCGGGTACCCCCAATCGGATCCAGGTATTTGATGTGTTCCATATTAAACACACCTGATGGAACTAATCAAGCTTGTGATTAGTTGAATCAGGTGTGCTTCAGGTGGAACACATCAAATACCTGGAGGAGAGGTTTGGGAAGCACAGCTCTTGAGTCTAGACTCTAGACCCCTGGTATTCAAATCACAGTCCTCGGGGTCAGAGAACTGCTGGATTTCCACCCTCCCTTTACCTGGGAGTCAGGTGTGAAGAAAGTCCGGCCAATCAGTAGCACTAATTGTTCAGTTAATTACCGGGAAGAAAAGAAACCAGAGCCGGATTTGGATCTGAGGTCCAGATTTGAATATCCCTGCTCTAGACCATTCCTGGTGTTATCTGAGCAGATAACCATAACCATAACCATAACCATAACCATAACCGTAAACATAAACATAAACATAACCATGTTAGATTACATTAATAGGACAGAATGTCTGGCACTTTCAATGTCTTTCAATTCCATCTCCATGTATATTCCTTCTGCAGCCGCGGTGCTAAACCTTTCCTGCATAATTGCTTTGTTGCGCTGGAGGCCCCATCCAGACCAGCTACCCGTCTTCTTTGTGTTTCCTGCTCTCTGGGGAATGGGGGACGCGGTGTGGCAGACGCAAACCAATGGCAAGTTCTCCCCTTTCAACCGCCCGCAAAATAATGTCCCGCCGGTGCGATGCCGCGAGGAACGGTCATCCGACGCATGAGTTTCAGTATGTTTTTGTCTGGGATTAAAGTAACAATGTTCTTTTTTCCTTACCCAAATTTTAGCGCTCTATGGGGTTCTGTTCCCTCACCAGAAGGAGGCAGCGTTTGCCAACTATCGAATGTGGGAGTCTGTGGGATTTGTGATCGCCTTCGCTTACAGCAATTTCATCTGCCTGGACACAAAGCTGTACGTTCTGATTGCGGTTCTGATCCTGTCAATGGTGCTCTATGGATGGGTAGAGTGGGACGAACGCAGGAATCCTACTCCTGAGGTGGGGTCCAGCCACAAGGACACTGAGACAAAAGAGGGCCCGGACCAGATGACGCCAACGACGATTGTTAAAGCTGAAACCAAACTGTAGACAAAATGGCTGCTCGGGCCGATTGTGCACAGAGAGTGACGAGAAATGCAATAACACTCCTCTGTCCAAGTCGCTGCTGTTTGTAATTTTTAAAATGTGTAATTTTATAACATAATATACCATATCTTGACTTTCCACATAGTGGTTTGGATTTATAGTTAAAAGCTAAAACGGTTTCCAACAATACGTGTGCTTCATTCCAGCGAAGACTTCAAAGGCCAGATTTACTAAAGGTTTCAGTGTCTGCAAAAGGTTTTGGCTCCAGAAAACATTGCTGGAAAAGGTGTTTGCCAATTTCATCAGTCATGGTACCGGATTTCAAAAATGTTTTGCATGTGCCGCCCCCTTAAATAAATCTGCCATTAGATGTGTTATTGGAAGGTCAAACCACTGCACTGTGTGTATTGCCCGTATTTACATTATGATGTATTCCAGGAATTCAGCCATTTTGGAAATACCATGTTTCTGTAATATTGCATTCACATGATATTGTAGTTTTTTTCTTATGTCCATAATGTAATATTAAGGAGAAGGAAGAAAATATATTGGAAAAAAAAGGCAATGTATGTTGCCACAACAAGCCTGTGAAACTTTAGCTTTTAACAAGCCTCTGAAAATTAACTATTACTTCTAAGGGACTCTTAGAACTCAGGAACCTCAAAAATAAACATTTTGATATGTATCAGACACACAATGGAGGGAGGATGGGTGGCTAAAAACCAAATACCATGAAAGGTAAACTTGTAAAAGTGACAAGTGCAATAGCAAACTGCAAAGCTAATTATTTTAGGGACTTGTTTTTTGAAGGAACCAGTTTTTTGATGCAACAACGCATCTGGAATTTGAAAAGGGAAAAGGGAATGCTGGCTTCCCAGTTCCAACGACATTCCCACATTGCCATGTGGCTGTGCCTCTCCGGTGTCCTCCTGTTTTACTGAGCGCATCCACCCCCTGACAGTGATGTACCGTGCAGAGCTCATTTTCCAGATTTGGGAATGGAACCGTGGTACTGCACTCTGTAACACGGCGACATCACCAGTACACCACCACAAGGCTGAAAGCGTGTTTTGTATTAACTTGGAGCTTTGTGTTGGTGGAGGAATACAAGCGTTGAATGGGACTCAGATTGTTCTGAACTTTGTCCTCCTGGTTTGCTCATATATACCTCATATTGTATTGTCCTTATCAGAATTATTGCTGCTACCATGCCCACGTCCACATCCCTTCCACCTTTGAAAAAAATCAAATGCCCCCCCCCCCCCAAAAAAAAAATCCCCCCCCCCCCCCCCCCCCCACCTTCCTTGGCTGCTACCAAATTATTATTTTTTTTATTACATACTAGGAAATTAAATTTTAAATGAACGAAAATAAAATCATTTTGAGTGCTACATGTTTGTATCATGTATGTAACTTCGGTTGAGGAGAGAAATCCACCCTTGTCTTGTAAGACAGAGGCAATCCTGTCAGGAAAAGACTTCGCACTACCTCAAGGGTCTTTCTGCGGAGAGTCAGCCTCCTGGCAGAGGAGAGGCAGCACTGTTCCCAAAAAAAAGCCGTTATTTACACTTACAGTAATCTTTGGTATCCTCCCAGAGAGGCTGTGTAACCGTGTGTGTTGGTACCGCGGGCCACCTTCACCTGAGTTGGAACAATAAACTTTGCTTTCTTCACCAGCTGGCTGCATTTGTTATGTTGTGTACTCCCCTCTTCTAGCCGTTCAGGGGCACGGGGGAGGGCGGAGGACAGGCGAAAACGTGTAACCTCTGGACATCTGACACAGTCACTCAGCCGCCTCCGACCGGGTGGAAAATGAAAAAACTTAATTTACCAAATTTTAATAAATGAGAATGGGGAAGCGCAATCAGTGACACTTTCTGTTGTTAATTTTAATAGTTGTTTCAGAACTATTTTGTATCCTCAAGCATGGATTATCAAAAGTATCCAAACTCCTAATGAACTTGTTATAACATAAACATTTTAACACACGAGGGCATTAACTGTTACATTACTTTGAATATTCATTGGCTTGTATATTCTGATAAAATCTAGTGTTGTGCAACAAATATGATTTAATGTACAAAACCTTAAAGATCTTACGTATGAAATCTGGAGAAAAACACTGATCAAACATTACACATTTCTGTATGGAATATGGCCATACATATTAAGCCCTTCTCTAGCACCACCTTTTTTGAAAGCAAGCCAGAAAATAAAATGGTCACCGTTTTTGAACTTCTTCTCGATCACAGGCATAATCCTGGTCTCTTCTGTAAGGTAACCCTTCGGAGTTTGTTTTCCAAGAGTCAGAATGACTGTTAGCATTACTGAAACAAAGTAACAGAAGCTCAAACATAGTGGAAGTGGAAGTGGAAGTGTTATTCTCACCTAAAAGTTTTTTTTTTTTTTGGCAAGATCGCTTTACAGTGATTGTGTCATCTGGCGTAATCATTGTTTTGATACAGCCTATTTGACATGACATGCAATAAGGAACAATTGTCACATTAACATTGGAATCGTAAAAGTCAATAGAGATATAATCGTGTTATAATCGAGTTTTAATACGTTCAACTGTAATATTGCGTTCCCAGATTGATTGGAAATTACACCGTAAAAAACTGCAATGAATGCAAATAAAACTAAACACTTCCGGCCCGAATACGGGCCAGTGCAGTTACGGGGTTAGACATGTATGGCAGGCTGCACACGTATATGGTTGCCTGACCTTTTGTGTTCTTGTGTTGTTGTGGGACGGAGCAGGATGAACAGTGACGACGCCAAGCGGGTGTGCCGACAGCGAAGGTTACTTTGTCATACATCTGTCGTCAGTTATTTCATGTCCCCTAAACCGTCATTGGCT
This sequence comes from Synaphobranchus kaupii, assembly GCA_029718625.1. NCBI lineage: Eukaryota > Metazoa > Chordata > Actinopteri > Anguilliformes > Synaphobranchidae > Synaphobranchus > Synaphobranchus kaupii. The sequence goes on along the minus strand of CM056381.1, from coordinate 12,735,211 downwards.
AAATTCCTTTCTTAAAAAAGTTGGCTCTGGCCGCTTCACACGCATAATTGTTTAATAACTTTGAGATATACTTTATTGTGGTGTTATCTGTTTCTTCTTGGTTGGCAGATATTCATTTTACAATTAAATGAATGGTGCTGGGATATTGCTGAACCGTTGCTTGGGAATATGAAAACATCTTTATCACTCAGACAATGGGTTCCTAAGATGTATGGATGCTGTTAAATAGAAAAAGGTATCATATCATAAACTGCTGTCAACATGAAAATGTGCAGTTATGAGTGATGTTGATAGTTTTCAGTCATGTATGCTGGCTCCATTTCCACAAAAATTCTGGCTTACACTTGTAATAAACACCAAAAATGTTTGTACGTCTTTAATCATTTTTAATTAATACATTTTTAAAATAAACTTACTGTACAATAAATATCCATCCATCCATTATCTAACCTGTTTACTGTTTATTCCTGGTCAGGGTCACAGGGGGGCTGGAGCCTGTCCCAGCATGCATTGGGCGAGAGGCAGGAATACACCCTGGACAGGCCGCCAATCCATCACAGGACACACACACCATTCACTCACACACTCATACCTATGGGCAATTTAGAGTCTCCGATTAGCCTAACCTGCATGTCTTTGGACTGTGGGAGGAAACCGGAGTGCTTTCTAACTCGGTACCTTTTTGCTGTGAGGCAACAGTGCACCACCACTGCACCACCGTGCCGCCCTACAATAAATATATCAAGTGGATATGTTTCTGCTGACTTGCGTCGCACAAAGTTTGATCAAGTAGAGCTATAGCCTTCTGGGCTTCCAAACAATTTCTGGCCAGCCATTGGCCATGTGTAAGAATCCACTATAGTTTGCCAGTAGGACAGGAACAACAAACTTAAATACAACTAAATTAAGATAATTACAGATAGAGCCTTCATTAAATCAACACATAGGAGTGTTGCTGTTTTGTCACAAATGGAATAAAATAACCGAAAATTATTTGAAGTGATAACAAAATGGGAAATGGGTGAGTAATGTTTCTTCAAGAGAGTAGACAGGTAGATATCAGAAAGGGTTACAGATAGAGAAGGGATCACAGCTCAGACAGTGCGAGTGAAACTCGGGGGGGGGGGGGCTGCACCATATTCCTCACCAAAATGAGTGACGAATGTTAAAGTGTATTGCGGCAGCATGTACTGTACAGGTAGCTACTGTTGGGCCCTTTGGGGCCTCTGAACTAAATCTACAAGCATATCTTCACCCAGTTTTCTTATTTTATTAGTTCTAGAAATGCTGAAACCCTTTTGTTGTTGGGTAGGTGACTTTACAATAGAACACACAAAAAGCAAACACAGTACACTGGTTTTAGATAGTTAATCATATACAGTATATCAAAACAGCAAATAGTGCTCTACACTACAATAACAATGTTTTAATTGGAGTCCTCTGCCAAACTCTGTGGTTAGGGGTGTTGGCATCTTCGACCTGGGAAATACTTATGAAAAATCCACCTGACTGTTAATATTAAACTAAATAACATGCCATGAACCCTATTTTATGACTTTCGGTGAAGCCATAAACAGCACTGCACATTTTGAATACGAATAAAGAACATGTCACAACAAGACTTACGCTAAGGAATATTTGCTTCCTTCTCCGTATCACCTGTCACATTCACGTGCAATCTGTTTGTGCAAACCACAATTTAGTACTATAGGACTGAGGGTGCGTCGCAGTTCTATGGATCTAATTTAGCTGCAAGAACCTGTGCACCTGCACAGAGCATTACGTGTAGGCCTACACACACGCTATTGTTTTGGCCACTGAACTGGCAGAAAGGCGAAAAGACAGCAACTACAGACGTTCTGTAAATCCTTCTGTTTTTCACAGCGGTTCTAACGTGCCGATAAATAAAAAAACTCAAAGCAATGGCAATTGATTTTAGGCCTTTGATTGTTTGGTGAAAATAAAATTTTGGATTTCTGTAATTCACATTTTACGCTAAAGGTTTGGATACGGTCAACAAACTATTACCAACGGCACCGTTATCAGATATTAAAAGGCTGCTTGTTTTTTGTTATTTCCGCAATCATAGCATTTTCGTCTTATGACCAGAAGGAGGCAGCATTTACCAACTATTGGGATGCTGTTGGGATTCCTTGCAGGGTCTTTCAGGTAGTGGTGCTGTGTTGTGTAAGGGTCAGGAAGAGTATGTTAAAGCTCCAGTTTGATCATTTAGGAATACCAAGATTAACATAGTCCTTGTTAATCAGCGATTTAATGTACATTTTTTGACACATTGTGATCGATGTTATAACTTACAAATGATGTAGCCTACATTTGGCTAACATGTAGCCTAGTCAAATTATTCATTATTATCCAGATGCACTAGTAGAATACCGTGCGGTGGGTGTCCTAGCAACAGAAACCTGGCGAGTGTCAGATAAAACCTGTCTGACCTGGAGGTCTGAAACTTCAGAGAAGAGGCACACAGCTGCGAGGACGTCCTAGCCAGGTAAGTGGTTCAGTTTCACGCCATGTGAAAATTAAGATCACAGATAGACAGTCACATAGATTTATGTGCAAACTTTTTCTTCTTCATGGTTTGAGCTGCCAAACTATTCTTGCAGCATATATAGGCCTTCTTTAAAATACTATTATTTTGATGATGATGATGATGATAACGTTTGTTATCATAGTAGTATTAGTAGTAGTTCTGTTGTGTTCTCTTTATGTATCTCGCTGTATGAATTAATGAATCAATTAGTATATCAAATAGGCTATACTTGTATTTACCGAGGTTGGCTAATGTTAAACGTCTAATCCAGTCATTACTATACCTTGACTTTTATTCAGAGCTGTTTCAAGTTCTTCCTAACATTCAGTCTGAATGTCTGTTTGTGAAGAAAGTAATGAAATAAATGCAACCTAAAATATTTGTTTCGGGAGGGAAGTATAATATAATATTTATGTTTATGGGGGGTCGGGCTATCGGGGGAATCGTGGATGTAGTTAAAGAAGTACTGCAATAGTCAATAGCACTAACACTTGTGTTTACAGTTGCATTGACAACTAAAAGTAGTGCCCATATGATCAGTTTGACTGTTGGACAAGTTACCATTAAGGGTATTAAGGGTATCAGGTTACCTTAACACCTCCCAGCAGTATTGTTTTGTAGGGTGTACTGTTTTCTTTAGAGGTGATGTTTTAGAAAGGTATTTAGAAAGTCCAGTGTCAACTTGTCAGACACAACTGTTCTTGAACAAGACATACGTGTGTGTTTCATTGTTAATAATTGCTTTGAGCTGGCAGAAATTACACATTGCTTAGTACCCATAATATTGTGCTTTTTCTAAATTAAAAGTTAGTGGTGGGGAAATGCTAATATTCACCATTATAATGTTAGTTATATAAGTCTAGACATAAGTATGTGTACATATAAGTAACTAGTTTATAAAATGTGTTATATAAATTATCTATTATACATATTCATTTCCATTTACTGGTGCCATTTAACATTCAGAAAAATTTGGAACTAAATAATATCTTTAAGGACCAATAAGGAACTGCAGATAAAATAAACATTTTTCATAAACATTCCAGGATAAGTTTGATTAAAGCAACAAGCTGGGATAAGCAGGCAAGGCAATTAGTGTAGATCAAAAATATGTAGTATCAGATTTTTTTTTTAAATGTTCCAGTTCAAATGTTCCATTTTAAATCCTGACCCTTTTTTTGGGTAATTTTTTTCAAAGGTGTCGATTTTGGCGTAGCTTGGGGCATGGCGGCAGGGGTATGCGACGCCGCGCCCCTGGTGTTCCGGTTACAAGATGGCGGCCCCGATCTGGTGAGGGAGGTGCTGCTGGAGCGCGGCTGGGCGGAGTTCGACCAACAGGAGCAGGAGGAGGGAGACTGGAACCTCTACTGGCGGGCCTCCACGTTCCGGAACGCAGACTATGAGGCCGTTCTTCCCTGGCAGAGGCTCAACCACCACCCAAAGACGGTGGGCATAACGCGCAAGGATTGCCTGGCCAGAAACCTGAAGAGGATGAGAGGCACTTTCGGCTCTGCTCTTTACGACTTCAGCCCCACTGCTTTTATCCTTCCCAATGACTACACGAGGTTCCTGACGGAATACACCAAAAATCGACTGGCGAACCGAGGCAGGCCGGGGTACTGGATTTGCAAGCCCGTGGATCAATCCAGGGGAAGGGGAATATTTATTTTTGAGGACATTAAAGACTTGACATACGACTCGTCGGTCATCGTACAGAGGTACATTAGCGATCCATTGTTGATCTCAGGATACAAGTTTGACCTTCGTATCTATGTCTGCGTGAAGAGTTTTCACCCTCTCACTATCTACATTCATCAGCAGGGTCTGGTGCGGTTTGCAACAGAGAAGTACGATCTAGCCTCCTTGGACAACCTTTATGCTCATCTGACAAACACCAGTATCAACAAGTTTGGGCAGTTCTACACCGCTGACAAAGAGCAAGTTGGTCAGGGGTGCAAGTGGACAATGAGTAAATTCCGCTGCTTCCTCCACAGTGAGGGCATTGATGAGCTTCTTTTCTGGCAAAGGATCAACAGCATAGTTACCCTGACCTTGCTCACGATCGCGCCTTCCATTCCCCGCAGTCCAAACTGCGTTGAGCTCTTCGGCTTTGACATTCTAATCGACGCCAGCTTCAAGCCGTGGCTACTTGAGGTGAACTACAGTCCTTCCCTGTCCCTAGACTGCCCGGCAGACGTGACGGTGAAGAAGGGTCTTCTCAACGACCTGTTTGACTTGATGGGCTACCGGAAGGCGGATAGCCTTCGACAAAGAGGGTACTTGAGGCAGCGGCGCAGACACCCTTCCTATGTTTGCCATCAGTTTGCGCAGCCCTCATTTCCTCCCATGCTGCTGTTTCCCAGGTTTGCGTACGAGTCAGAACCTGACGACAGAGGCGAAGGCGAGTCCAGTTTTGACGGCCTCCGCGAGGACAGTACAGGGGGCTCCGCTTCCGATGGATTCCCGATAGTTCAGGCAAAGCAAATCGGATCTGCTCGGAAAAACGCCACGCGTTTCTCCCGCCAATCTCATGCCCTCCACCTCAAACCCAGCCCAAAGACACCAGCAGCCAGGGTGGAGAGGGACAGAGGGACACGCCCTCTGTTCTCAAGAATACCAGAGCCCGGTCTGTGGATCGAGGCCACGGACTCAGAAGCCTTCTTTGAAAATGGAGCTCTGGCTCCACTCAATGGTGTCAAGCAGCTCTCGGCAGCGGGTTTGTGGAAGCTGCCCGCCATTCAGATCCAGAAGTACACGCCCCCGACCTACACATGGGACCACGCGACCAAGGAGAACCGCAGGCCCCTGTCCCGCGTGGGTGACTTCATACTGACGTTCCCTTTCAACGAGGTCACTTTCAAGGCCTCGCAGAACAAGCTTGACGTGAAGGCCGCCGTCCAAGAGGTTCACAGGATTACCAACTGGCTGGTGTCCCCGCGCAATCGCGCAGCGAAGCGAAGGAGACAAGGCAGCCTAGACCGGTGCCTTGAAAAGGACGGATTTGGACCACTGTTTTGGGGGCCAAAGAACCCACCACTCCTCAGTGAGTGCTGTTCCACAAGGTGATTGTGTGCCACCGGAACACTGAGCAATGACCAAAGAACTTTAATAAGACTTACAATGGCAGTGCTGTCCAGAAAACTCTTAGGAGACAGTATGCTTCTGAAAAGCTCAGTGTAATGTACTAATAAATCATAATTGTTTATTACGTAATAAACCTCTTTACAAATGCACGTAATGTGTTGCTTCTGAGTCAGGCTCCACACAAGTCATGGCACAGCGGAAAATGTATTTCGCTCTTTGTTCAGTGCGGATTCCTGAGACATATTTTGCGTTCCATCTTATAGTCAGCATATCACACTTTGGCCTTTTGACCTCATTCACTATCAGAGGTTTCAAAACAGACTACATGTTATTTGATGGATATTTAAGGTTATTATTCTACAAAACCCAAACCACACCGTTTACAGCACAGATGGCGACATCCCAGCTAACGGAATCATGTTCTAGGAACATTCTCTGTATGTTATTAAGGTTGCCCTAAACGTTCCCTGGTTGATGCAATGTTTTTTTCAGGTTCTACAAACTTTCACGCAACGTTTCTGAGGAACGTACCCTTTAACATTCCAATAAAATTCTAGGAGCATTCCTCTTAGGTTCTAGGCACATTCTATGTAACATAGAGCTGGCTGATCACCTGAGAGATACCACTAAAGCCCAATTCTGAGCCAAAAAACCCTCAATGTTCTGTAATGATATTACACAGCTATAGAGGGAACCTTCTTTAAAGATCCCAAACATTCCTCCTTACCTGGGATACTACTACTACTAATTATCGTAATGATAATAATAATAATGATAAACTATTACATTTATATAGCACCATCATGATTTCACGCTTGATCAAATGAAGAGGGAGGGAATTATTAAGCCAATTAAAAGAAGGGATGATTTGGTGGCCAGGTTGAGAGAGCCACGTAGAGAATCTTGTTGGTGTACCTAACCTACCTGGCAACCTCATTGCATTTGTGCAAGGAATATGATTAATTCACATTACTGCATACACTCTATAGTTGATCTTTAAGTATTACTGTATCATTCACTCACAGTTCTATGGCTAAAACACATCTGAGTGATAGGATATTTGAAAAGCATATCTTATGAAATGAAATCAGTAACTGCACACGGATGTCATAATGGGGTCAGAAGGTCAAAAGGTGCATGCCATTGCATTTCAATCTTCTATGCGAGGAAAGAGATAGGTGAGGACCTCATAAATAATAAGTTATTCATGCTTCACTGGGTTCCCGTAGATACAGAGGTCAAGGACACCCGGGCACTCAGTGGAGAAATGTTCCTCCCTTTGCCTTTACCCCTCTGTTCAACTTCCTGTTAAAAACCGCAGCACCGTACTGGTCTTCCGGAAGTGAGATGCAAATGTGATGGTATTTAACTAGTAAAGTAGGCTATGAGAAAAACCGAGGCGCGTATTTCATATTCATGTTTCATTACTTAACACAGAGGATATCACAGCCATATTTTATTACGATTCATCATTGTTAATAATTAAATAATATAAAATGTTCATCATGTGCACCATTAGAATAATTTTACATTTACATATGCTACAATACGTGTATTTATGACAATTATTTTTTAAATAGTGTACATCATACAAAATACACAAGACCTGGAGTAAATAAAATCACATTCTGAGATTGTACAATTCACGAGGCCTGAAAAATAAAAATAATTGGAAATTTCAGAAAAAAATTGCATACATACAATTTTGGCAAAACTGATGTCGATTGACATAGTTCTTGTCCATGAATATTGTTCCATCTTTGTGCCATCTTTATTTTCATTCACAAAAACACAGGCATTTACAGGTAAGAGCACTACAATAATATGCTACAATATACACATTTATGAAAAAAACATACAATTTATAATTGTGCATATCGTAAAAAAACACACTAGACCTTTAGGAAATAAAACCACATTCCCAGATTGTTCAAATGATTAGGCCTGAAAAATGAACATAATTGGAAATTTCCCAAAAAATATTTAAAAAATGCATACGTACAATTTTGGTAAAAACTGATGTCTATTGATTTAGCTCTTATCCATGATTATTGTACCGTCTCTATCCCTGATGCGTACCCTTCCTGAAGAATACTTGGTCTCCTGTCTTCCGTTTGAATAGACTGTCTTCATGGTTCCGTCTGGATATTCTCTCCTCTTGTACTGTGAAGTGTGGGTCTCTCGCTGTCCGTTGCTGAACTCGAGGGTCTTTTCCCCATTCCTACAGATTGCACACACGTAAAGAAAATTACAAGGTGGAGAAAAACCACTTCCCACAATCACAGCTCTGGCTACTGTTGAATTGTGGATGTCGGGACTGATCTTGCCTGGCAAGCTTCACGACGGTTCCGTCTGGAAAGATACTCTCCTCGCGGCCATCCGGGTAGACGCGCTTGATGGTCTGATCTGGGAAAATGATCTCGCTTGTACCATCGGGGCGATGTTTCTCTGGAGGAAAACAAAATGGAAGTGGGTGTTCTTTTAAATGTAAGAATGAGTTCTTTGTGGATCTGTGCCCTTCTAAAGCTCTGATGAAGCTCAGGACCGTTTCGAAGCATTTTTAACTCTTACCAATCTGATTGTTTGGAAATTTTAGGACCTCAAGACCGTCTGGGTAAGTGGTGTGAGTTGCCTGCGCGTCAGCATAATAGTAAACCTATCATTTAAAAAACACACAGGAGTTACTTAAACATCCAGTCCAATAATGTACAAGTATGGGGATGCAGAGAACATAACCTCCCGGCCTACCTCTTTCTCCTCAGCCAGAATATGCTTGACGTCGCCGTTGAAGAACGTCACCGTGATCGACTTCCCGTCCGCGGAGATCTCCTTTTTGGTTCCGTTGCGGAATATGACGATGCGACGGCCATTTGTGAGAAGCCGCTCTATCTGTCGCAGTGCCAGGTGACCATGCGTTTAAATGCATTTTACAGGCTCGTGATTCTATGGTAAAATAATCCACTGTGCCAACGTGAATGTGTGTATCAGGGCTTGTTCAGCCCCCTAGTAAATTGTAAGGATGCCTGCAGGCTACTTTCGTGATTATCTAGTTGCATTCTAAAAAAGTATGAGATTTGAAAGGACAGTCAAAGCACTTTCACAGAAATTCAAGACAAGGCTTGTGTAACCCGTTAACAATGAACACATTACGGTATCACACATCTTAATTTACATACTGTGTTTTATTAATAATGCTGAATGCTGTGGATAACATTACATGAGCAGAGCTAACAGGGACATTACTCTATCAGGTTTGTAGCGTTTCCTACCTTGCCATCCGGGTAACGTGTTTCCTCCCTCAATTCATCATCAGTCACCTTGTGCGCCACGTTTGGGGCTGGCCTCCTGAGTGCGCCGGGATTGTGTCTGGTTTCCTGGCAACAAAAAGTCAAATGAGCGCAAAAGCAGTGTCTCTCCAATCGCGCTGTTGCCAAACACCGAGTCTACGGCACATCGAACGCGATTAATTACCGTCCATTTCACTAAACGATTTTTCCTTGCCACAGTGTGAGAACAAACTGGGAAGGACATCTTTCTTTTTATTATTCATCAATATAATAATAATAATATTATTTATAATATTTAATAAATTTATAACTTAAATTGAGGCTGCACTCTTGTTAAATTCAATAAAAAATACGTAAAATTCTAATATTTTAATAATTATGTCCAAATAACTTGATATACAGTGCATGAGACAGCTGACTGGAGTGAATGTGAATGGATGATCCAGTGGAATCTCAGGTAGAGTGAAGTTCCATTACCCTGCGTTCAGATTCTGTGGACGCGGTTCTCCTTGCTGACGGTGTCCGTCTCCCGCTGGGGGTGGAGCTCTGGGTCCCATCAGCCCTCAGGGTGGTGGGCTGCTCCCCTTGCCTGGACACGCCCTGGACCAAGTGCGCCATGGTTACATTTGACATTTTTGGCATTTAGCTGATGCCCTTATCCAGAGCGACTTACAATTAGTGCACGAAGAAAAGGCCCAGATTCGTAATTCAACAACATTCCGAGTAGCAGTTAGTGAGAGTGTAATGGTCAGGCCTTAACACACCCGTGATAAGTAATCCTTTGTCACAAGAATTAACATGTGGAAGGGAAGGTAGAAAGGTTTTTCTTTTTTTTTGTTCTAGCATTTCCCTGAATCTTAGACAGCTAAAATGGCAGACAAAATATAATATGTTTTTACTCTTAAGGTTTTTTCTTAACTCATTCATGCTGCCCTGGCTAAGGTTTAACATGGAAGTTTACTCATATTACAGTGAGTTAAATACCTTTTCGTTGTAGCTACTGTGTGGATTGGAGTTGGGTTTCTCAGGGTTACGAGTATCCTCAAAGCTTATGGAATTGCAGGAGTGCCGCCCTGTTTCGGGAAAAGGCCGTTTCATCAGGGGAAGACAAGGGAACTATGAATGATATTTCTTTATATTTATACCTAATGTACATTTATATATGTGTTTTTATACCACCATACCGGGTCAATGTAACAGCGCTTACTTGTGGAAGGTGATGAAAGTCCCCTTGTCCTCTGAGCATTTGTATTGAAGTGAGTAACCAATGAAAAAGCGGCAAATGGAAGGAGAAATAAGACAGTTTGTATTTAAAATCTCTATGCTGTACGCATCACTTTAAATGTTGGTATCTCAATATTACAACTTCTTGATTCAAATGCAGAAAGGAAGAATGGTTACAAGATGCAGTAGGCACAGAAAACATCGCGAAGCTGTACATTTAAAAAACATTACATTTATTAAATGCTATTCTACAATGTAATGCTCTTTAAAATGTATTATTTATGGATTTATTTCATTTCAAAGAAGAGCATAGCATTTAAAAAAGTGCTCTCTGATCTCATCTATGTTGCTAAGACGTAACACATTTTAGCTAAGCCTAGGACGTAGATGAAGTTCATCATTGAAACTGTTGTGAATCTGGTCACCTCCTGTCTGTCTATCTCTCTCTCATGGCTCTCATGCAGCTTTAATGAGGACCTGAGCAGACAGGGCAGGAATCTGACACACAACATGTTCCATGTATTATTGAACCTGCTTTCGAAACGCTCATAAATTAGAAATGAGGTAGGCAATGAAAATGCGAAATCAGATTTTCGCACTTATATCCTATAAAAGACGATGACCATATTCATTGCAGTGTAATGAATAAATAATACTGACCTTTAGCCGGACAGCTGACAGTGTCCTTTGTCATACTTAACTGTTATAAATTATTAGTGGGCGCTTGAACAGCACTCTAGAACAACATTCACACTTGACCAACTCAATTCAAATGAAATTTAGCCTAAAAAGTTGGCTGACTGATTTCAGACATCTTAGTTATAGACAGATGGTAATATTCTATTCTAAAGGGGGGATTGATGAGGTGAAATATATAAAGTTGCAGTATGAATTATCTGCTAACACATTCATTAGTATGTGAAATGAAGATATGTTAAATAAATCTGTGGGAAAATAAAGTAAATGTGAAGGATTGTTACAATGAATATATATAATTAGGAAAATCTAATCTAATTTGCAAATACAAGTACTTTCAATGAAAATTTCTTGTGAGAAAGAAAACTCCACATCTAACTTAAAAGAGTGACTAAAAAAGTAAGAATCTTTTTTGAGTATTTACTGACATATTAACACATAAAACAGGACCCTTGCAGAGCGTTACTCATTCATTCACTGTGAAAAGAACGTGAAAGGGTTCCTACTGAGTTAGTGCTGGTGGATACTGCCCTCTTCTGGATGGGAGGTCTGTTGAGTACCGGCGTGGAACTTCTGGTGCGGGGAGCAGGCGGAACTTGGTCAGATAAACCCCTGGATGCTGTTCCCGCCGATACACTTCGCTCTCTCCTCTGCAAGACAGCACAGTTTCATAACAGTTTCCCAGTTCATAATAGTATTTATATAACAAGCCAAGCATGTCAAAGGATTTATGTCTGTTAAAGGATTTTATGATTGTGTCTGTTCCCGAATCAAATTTCCATGAATTAAAATGTACCTGTACATGTCAATTACATGAATTATAACAGAACAAGTCCTACTTTTTTTACATGATTCTGCACTCATTTGGACTATGCCGTTGTAATATACATGTAGTTGCTCAATACAGCCACTGAGAGGGGCTCTTGTGCCATATAAAGGCAAAAGCGCCACATCTTTCAGGAGTGGAACAGAGTCAATCATGTGTTTTGCTGTTCTGTCAAAGTTATATAGGTCCAAAACTATGAGGCACATTGTCACCACATGGTCTTTAGCAGTTGCACAAGTTTGAGAAATCCGGCTTTAACCGATTATACAACAACAGTACCACACACTGTAGGTAACAAAACTACATTCCAACTCAACATGCCCTAACACAGTAGCAACAAAGACAAAATGCCTCATCTCTAACCTACTTTCTTATCTCCATATCATTTTGTGAAGGTCCGTGTAGCTTCTCTTTCTGAGCTGCGCAAAATTGGGGGCGGTTTTAGCCCGTATCAGCGACTAGGGCAGCACGCATTCTGACTCACATTTGACTGGTCTGCAGCATTATTCGTTTTCAGGACAGATTTATTTTGTCATAAAAATGATTCATCTTCAAAATGTTTGTTTATGAAAGATTACATAATATCAGAAGATGTGCTTGCTATTTGGACGAATATTTTTAAATTTTAACCAACATGAAAACAGCAAAGATCTCATTGAAACTGGCCCTACCATGGGCTCTTTATTATCAGTGAAATATGTAATGTTTAATGATAAGCATGTGCGTAATACAGTACGGTGCACAGTACCTGGCCCTCAGGTTTTGCTGATGGTGAACTGTCGACCCGCAGCCTTCGTCCAACAGGGGTGCAGCTACGACTGGGACGACTGGAAGGCCTCTCCTCCTTCTTCACCTGACAGGTGCCTGACACTATGGCTTCAGACACCTCAGCACAGCAAGAAAATAGGTTTAATAGCGACTAAATGCAACTGATTCTTGTTTTTTTTACTTCTGTAATCCTGCGATGACTCTAGCACAAAGTTCTGTCGTTTCCCCTGTGACACTGACCAGGAATAAGCGGGTTAGATAATGGATGGATCGATGGATGTTTTCTCACCACGGTCTCTGTTTCACTGTGAGGCCTGGGCAGCATGTCATTAGTCCTCCCGGCCTCTTGGTGGTGTGTTCTAGAAACAACACACTCTCTTCTCAGCTCCACATTCTCTCTGGTCAGGGCCTCCAGCTGGTCCTGTAGCCGCTGTTGTGTCAGCAACCAGCGGGACTCCCTCTGCTTAAACTGCTCCTGCAGAGCCAGCATCTGCAGCCTCAGCTCCTGAGGGCAGACAGAGAACTTTCCTGATATACAGTAAACGCTGCGTGTCAAACTGTTGTATGCATTGTACCGACGAGGCGTTAACTCGTTTTTTTTATTGCACAACAGAAAGGATGTACATATCAGGTCACGCTTGGTAAACATGTATGAGCCTGGCATCCGATATCATCCGACTATGGCAGGGAGTCTACAGTGGTGGAATGCAATTGGTCAGGTGCGTTTCCCCCGGTTACCGCTGCAGTAGGTCCTCCCAGTGACACAGTTACCCCAAAGCCACCACTTCTTGTCAGTGAGAGCTACACCTCTCTTTAAATCAGTGCTTACTCTCCTGTCGTGAAACGTCTTCTGCAGGTTCGTTTGTAAAACAGGAGCTGGCTCATATGCAAAAGCATACACTTCAGCTGCAGTGCTACTTGCGTTGATGCGGGTCACACAACGGTAACCCCCACAGGCACAACTGCCAAATCCAAAATGGAAAGGAAAAAAAAAAGAACGAACCATGTAAAATGTAATCCGGTCACACCGAGTGCCGATATTAACATAGCATTTGCTTGGAACACAAAATACGACCTTCATTTACAGCACAGGCCACACGTATTCAGTTTCACTACTTTAAATTACAGACCAGTGCAATAATAACATTATGATGGCAATGACATATATTACGCGCGACTATTTTCCTACAGTACCTGTAAATCCATGTTAGGGGATACTGCTTTATTCCTGGAAACCTGACTTTCACTGCGAGCCCACGTGTGTACATGTTCACTGAGGTCATCTCTTTTTTCATACTCAAATCTGTCCAGCTTCTCCCTGCTCAAAACCAATGACATGCAATTAGTAAAGTTCAACATTAAATTCCTCTCCTCTTGCAGCTACCTGTTAGGTAATCTTTCCATCAGTCATCTTAACCACAAATATGCATTCATGAGCGAAGGATTCACCTATTTTGAAGTTACCTGTGAAAACGAATCTCCCTGATAATACACTTTATGAAAAAGCATTATGTGAAATAAGATCCGTCTACAAAAGCTTTGAGCTATCTTTTAGAACATTTTTTGAATAATAAGAAAATTAACTAAACCCAATACACACATACTTGCAAACACGGGGTTTGGAAGAGTAAATATATACAGCAATTACTATGTTTTTACTTGTCGCTGTGCTCACTCAAGGTTCGTCTATTGAGCAGGCTTCAGGAACTGACTTTACTGGCTCTGTGTTCAGTTCTGTAATTTAACTTATTATGAAATGTTGACTTTACCTGCCTCACTGACAATGTGGAATTACTGGGCGTGTATCATGTGTGGTATTTCAATCAAACTCAATGCTGGTAAATATTTAACTCGAGTTCCATTCAACTCAACTGAAGTGACAACTGTTTCAATAACATTACAGGTTCACCTGAGAAACTGCAAGGATTTGTTTTGTTCTTCTTTCATTTTGTCCAGGACTGAATCATGGTCCGTTTCTGCGTTTTCTCTCAAGACAGGTTCCCTCTCACGTCTTAACATGAACACGGGTTCATTTCCTGCAAAACAGAGGGGACTATTTACACATTGAGACCTTTTCAATGAGACGCCGCAATATAACTACATGTTGACAGCCGTTAAAATAAAGGTCAGTTACTCTTAAACGGAATGGTGATGTGAACCGCAGTACAGAACTGTGTGTAAACTCACCAGACTGGCTTTCCCCTGAACCCAGTGACCTATCACTGTGTCCACTGTGAGCTGGTTCTTTGATTTTGGTCTTTGCGGTGGGGAACAGGCTCGCCACGAGCTCTGATGTGGATGGGAGCTTCAGATTCGCCTTGGCCCCATGTCCGGTGGTGGGCTGCCGCGTCTGGGCTCTCCTCTCCACGGTGGTTTTCCCAGAAGCCTTAGTGCGCGGCGGGCGAGCCGCTGCTTTTCGCCTGTGCAAGGCCCCGAGCTCCTCTTCGCTGCTGCTGGTGCTGCAGCTGCTGCTGCTGCTGGGGAGCTTCTGGAGGAGGGCGGGGCCGCCAGGGCCGTACGGGCCCCGGGGCCCTTCCGCCTCGCTCGGGGCGTCGCTGGCGTAGTCGTCGTCGGACAGGTCCAGGTTCTGGTCCTTGTGTCCCGGCGTGGGCGGGGCCTGGAAAGCAGCCAGCTCGCGGGGCTGGCGCACGGGCTCCGCCTCGCTGCCAGAGCTACACGGGGGCGGGGACTGTGGAGGACCCCCGATGGCCTCCGTGGCCTCCCAGCCACCCTGAGAGTCACCGATCTCATCGCCGCCGGCCGTCGCGAGGCTTGATCCCGCAGGAATCCTTACGATGTGGTCGTTGACTTTTTTGAACCCGACGCTCGGTCGCGCCGGGCTGACGTGAGGACCGTCCTCAGAACGGCGCCAGCCTCCGGAGGAAACCCACTCCCTGTCAGACGGGTCAAAGGACCGTGACCTCTGTGACTCATCAGCGCCCCCTTGCCTTTGGGCAGTGCCGGTGCAGTCCCGTTCAGCCACGCACAGCTGCCGGTGTGGCGCCACATCATCAGATATTTTTGTACAACAAGTTTTATAGTTGAGAACAACGCTTTCCGTGGAACTACCTGGCGGTGTTCCCTCCAGCTTGACGTCACTCTCCTGTTCAGGCGTGAGGTCGGCTCCGTCCTGGGAAATCAGTGGGGCTGGGCTTTCCCTCACCAGGACGGAAGGGGGGCTTACCTTCGCCTCCCCCACGTGCCGCAGGCTGGGCGCCGACTGGCGTCTCCGCTGGCCGGGAAGGCTCATTCGCCTGGGGGGCAGGGCAAGGGACGCGCGCCTCGAACCCTTCTGGGAGCTCTCCCTGCTTCTCTCGGCCCGGAACATTCCTTCCCCTTTCCTCAGGAAGTACTTACTTTCCAGCCCTTGCACCTCTTTCTTGTCCTGCGAAAGGAAGACTAAATGTCTAACAGGCATTGGGAAGAGTCAGAATGCACACAGTTAGCTGACCCAAGTGCACCCCCCCCAACACTGCATGAAAAGCCGTTTTTACGTGGCGGACACTACAGTGCACAAATCTGAAAATGGACTGTCTCTGTCCATTTGCGTGTCTGCCGTCGGAAACGGACATATCGCGCACTGAGGTGTTCTTGTCCAGAAACTTACCGTAAATTGCCACTTCTCCTAATCGGAATTATCCCAGTCCAAAAATCCCA
Source organism: Synaphobranchus kaupii (assembly GCA_029718625.1). Taxonomy (NCBI): domain Eukaryota; kingdom Metazoa; phylum Chordata; class Actinopteri; order Anguilliformes; family Synaphobranchidae; genus Synaphobranchus; species Synaphobranchus kaupii. The sequence continues at coordinate 12,719,118 of CM056381.1, read as the reverse complement.
GACGAGGCACGGGAGTGTGCAGAAGTTTCTGGAAATATATGTGTCATCTCAGGAAACTACCTAACCCTAACCTCACGACTGACACACGGCAAATTTTCCTGAGATTTAACAGGTCGGATATCTTCCAGAAACTCCTCTTTTCATGCAGTGCAATCAATAAAAGATTGGATATTATTTTGGTGCTAACTGGTCAGAGCTGTGGTTATTTTCTAGGGTGAGTTAGGGAGGGAAATGTTTTGATACCTGTTTTTCATCTGCTTTCAGTTGTTCCTCAACAAATTCCTCAAAAGTCTTCTGCCGCTCTCCAACTGCAGGACGTATGGGTCTAAATCACAGACGTAAATCTCTTAATACAAAGACATCCTGGCTGACTCACACTTCTGGCCGTGTCTGACAGATGACTCAAAAAGGACACTTCGGAAAGGACAGCAAGTTTGTTTTTCACTTTAGACTGAAATGAAAAATTATTAAATTTTTAAAAGATTTAATCCATATAAGTCGCCACAAAGACTGTTGTGAAAGAATAATGAACATACGGTGCTTTTCAATTTTTGTTACTGGCAAATCAAAAAAAAAAAAAGATAAATGGTGTTGACTGAAGCCTTAATGTCCTTATAAGGTACCTCTCCTCAGGGTTTTCTGGATGCTTTCTCCGTATCCCAAATGGGCTGATGAAGCACAGGTCTTCTCCCTGCTCGTTGCCTTCCTCTTTGATGGGAGAGAGGTTTCTGAAGTCTTCCTCATCCTTCTCTGGAATGGCTTCATCTAAAACACAAGATATAATAATAAAAATTAAAAAAACGAAGGTTTCAGGCAACCAAGAGCTATCAAGCCATATTGTACATGACCAGTGACCGCGAAGCAGAGAAAACTAGTTCATGCACACCTGCAAGCGTTTCGCGGTGCACGGGCCATGCCGCTACGTGCAAAACACCTCAAAACACGGCACTGGGTGGGGCTTATGACCTGATCCAACCAAAAGTCCTGCACGCACATCTAGGGCCACATGTACAAAACTCTGAGTAAAAGAATGCGTAAAAGAATGCTCAGGGAGAAAGTCGGAAATCTGCCTTCGTAAAGTTTTGCATTTTCTCCCTCTGCCTTTCTATCACGGTGTCGCCATATCACACTGACTCCAAACATTGCGTACGCATGGTGTCCAGCGTGTGCAGAGGTACGCAGGTTCTCTTATGTTATACATCTGAATTTCTGCGTGAAAACACCGCTTACGCAGCTTTCTGAGGGCATTTTTTCTGCTCAGCACTGTTTATACATGTGGCCCCTAGACGAGACAGGTAGAAAACACACGGTGAAACAATGCTGTGAATCATTATGTAAAAATAATTTTTGTGACCATATCGGGGCACGGCTGACCATGGCCGGGAACTAAAGGTCATAGCAAGCAGTTTCTACACGCGTGAAGTTATGTCCATGCTTGATAAACATGCAAGAACACTGTTAAAAATGCATGTAACAATCATAATGGCATGCAGTACATGAGCCACATAGGTGGCAACAAATAATCTGTAAAATACGGGCAATTCCAGGAAGTATGATTCACAGTTCCAGAAACTGAATTAAAGAGATAAGAAAACACTTTTGTGTGTGTGTGTGTGTGTGTGTGTGTGTGTGTGTGTGTGTGTGTGTGTGCGCATGTGTGTTTATGTGTGAGAGGCAGAGAGTGAGAGAGCAAAAACAGGACCAGACAATATGCTTTCAACCATTCTGGCTTGAACACCAACTGTTCCAAAATGAGTCATGATTTGGACAAAGATTTTAAGTTCAAAGTAGAATTACTGCATATATCATCTGCTTATATAAATTGGACTAAATATATCACCATACTATTTCTTGAAAAAATATTTTAATCAGACTATTTAAATCATCATCAGTCACTCCAGGGAAAGTGCCATGGTCAGGTTATTTACAAATTAGAAATAAAATACTTAAAAAAGTAGAAATTATGTCATCCAAATTTTACATGTGTGCTGTTTAAAAAAAAACACAACTGAAGACTGCAATAAATTCTTGCCCATGTATGTCAAAATTACGTTTTTCATCACCTGTGAGTTTAATCAAAAATAAGTTATTTTTGTTTACAGTTATGAAGTTTACAGTTTACAGATTACCATCAGCACGAGGGGATTTTTTTTACTCAAAATGATCTCCGAGAATGAGGTTTAAAATCAAAGGCTTGAGTCACACAAGTGTATTATTAGATCGCAGGCCTGTACAGTCAGCAAAAAGCAAAAAACAACATTTGGAGAGAAGTTAACCCAAATCCTCAGGTTGCTCGCTCGTGTTCACGTCCTCCGTGTGGCGTTTTAACATTCCCCCTGCCAATCGGAGAAACAGCTGCAGCTTGTCTGGACTGGCCTCTCAGAAGTTCAGGGAGGGCGTAACCAAAAACATAAACTACGGTCCCGTTTATTTTTTATTTTGTCAGCACAGCAAATCTGATTTTACTCTGTCTGTCAGTGAGGACAGTGCTTTAGGTATTTAACTGAGCACAATGTAAATAAAAAAAATTAAAAAAAACAACCTACACTCTAGCTCCTTTTTTTTGTGTTTAATCTATTTCAGGGGTACACTGCATGGCTGTCACTGCGTGCATTTTCAAACTTTTATCGATCTGGAAGAATGCAGACATCCGCGGTTCTCCTCCGAAACACGGGGTTTCACCAGCGGCTTCTTTTCAGTCAGAGTCAGAGGAAGACCATTCACATCTAGCTTATCATGCATTCCACGGGCGCTCGATCAACCAGCGGGGGGGTCCCTCGATAGAGGTCCCCAACGGACTGAATCCTCCCATACCGTAGGCGACGCAAAAGCCAATTGCACTTCGCCCTACGGAGCTACCGGCCACAGTTGGCACTGATATTTTTCACAGTCGGCACTGACATTTTCCACATTCCAGCAGCTGGGAGATAGGATCTCTCTTTCACTCAGCACTCAGCAGACACATTTCATGTAATTGACTTGCATTCACCATGAGAATCTTGTCAAATGTGGAAAAAACCATTACGCCTTAAATAGGACCCTTAGTGTTTCCCAATGATTAATGGCCAATTGACTGCATCCCATAAAAACACAAGGAAGCAGGAGAAAAAGGTTTAGCCGAAAAAGGAATGAAGTCAGACACCGGTAGTGTGCTCAGTGAGCAATCGTGTTTTTCTGGATGAGTTTCACAGGATTGGCTGCTTATCTCCTGGGCTTGTGTTGGCTTGCCTCTCCAGGCATGGGAGGTACTAGGCCAACAAGTTTGAACAGTTCACTACTCTGACGGCCGTGAGTCATTTATTACTCCCCGTGCAGGTACAGCTCTCAGTAAAGAGTAGTCTGCAAACGGCTCCAGTCCTCCGACGTTTCCTTTCCCGACAACACGCTCCTATAAAGCTCGCAGGCCTGCGTTTACCGACTGAAGAAGACATTATTTTTAGCTTCTGGATAGCGCAAGATAAAATGGACAAAATAGAGAGCAACCACATTGACCAGAATGGAAACTGTACAGCGGAGAACAAACATCTGTACATCTTCTTCTCCTCGGTGATGATAGTGGAGTTCATACTGGCTGTGCCCCTCAATCTCACCGTCCTCTACCTCTTCGTCTTCAAGCTGAAGTTCTGGAAGTCCAACAGCAACACGGTCTTCCTGTTCAATCTGGTCTTGGCTGACCTGCTTCTGCTAATCTGCCTGCCCGTGAAAGCTTACAGTTTCCAGAAAGGGGAAAGACGAAGCGAGAACGAGTTCGTCTGCAAGTCCATGCTCTTCATGCTGTTCCTGAACCGAGGGGCGAGCATCGCCTTCCTGACGGTCATCTCCATCGACCGCTACTTCAACGTGGTCCACCCCGGGAAGAAGAACTTCCTCAAAGTCCTGAAGAGGTCGCCTTACATTTCGGCCCTCATCTGGCTGCTCCTGCTCCCCCTGACCATCCCCACCATGCTAAAGACGTTCGAGTGCTGCAACAGCCTCGGGCGCGAGGCGGACAATTCCACCACCAATTTCAGGAAGCTCGTGTTCACCGACACCTTGAGGGAGATCGTGTTCTTCACGCAGATCCTCATCCCTTTCATTGTCCTGGTCTTCTGTACCGTGCAGGTCGTGCAGAGGCTGAAGAGGAAGACGGTGGGCGACAGAACCAAGCTTCGCCGGGCCGTGTTTCTGGTCACCTCCGTCGTGCTGGTTTTCTCCGTCTGCTTCCTGCCGTGCACCATAGCCAGAATGGTGCTGCTGATCGTCAGAGTCCAAGAATATTCCAAAGAAACGGAAGAAATAGCCGTTCAAGTATATGACGGGCTCATGTGCTTCTCCTACATGGACTGCTTGATGGACCCGCTTGTATACTGCTTCTGCAGCACAAACTTCAAAAAATTATATGTAGAAAAATTCTTCCCTTTCTTAGCAAGCAAAGGTGGAGATGAAACAGAGAATAGTACACTATCTGCAGGTCAAACTCCAAATCCAAGACGCGCGAATACACTAAGAAAATAAGACAGGTCAGTACCTCTACAAACAAGGGCAAAATGATGTAATGTAATGCAGTTGTATTGTAATGTAAGTAATTCTGTGTGCATCAAAATGCTGGATGTAAAATACATGTTTTTTTTTTATGTTGCTGAATGACTATGTGAAATGTAACCGTATATATTGAGAATGTTAATGTGCGTGCTAAGTTAAAAAAAAATACCGTGAACAATACTGTGGTAAAAGACAAAATACAGACAGTAATGTTCATTCAACTTTCTTTCTTGTGTTCATATTCTATTATCCTTGACAGTGTCAGGAATTAGGTCAGTGAACCTATAAGAAGTGATTCATCTCATTGTTCAGACAGCCTCTTGTCTGTTGTTTTGGAGTGAATCAGCAGCTTCGCATAGACGTTGCAGGGAGAAAGTGTTTGTTGATGTGAGACAATAGCCTGTCATCGGTAAACTCCTTGTGATTCACTGTCACCTTTCCCGCCTATGATGTCAGCATGTTCAACAGCGCAAATTAATCATGTGATTACAAATCAGTGACCACTTCCTTTGGGGAATTTTACCGTTGTGGTTCAGAGGGAGTTTTCCCACACAGCACGAAAGAAGGCGTGTTGACATTCACGTCTCTCATTTGTGTGCAAACTACATTTCTTTTTCCTTTTTAGAAAGGCATGTATTTATATGAACGTAACTTGATCAATAGAGATGAGACTTGTAATACCTGTTTAAATATATTTAAAGAACTATATGTCAACGACATAATTATGAGGTGCCTTGCTCGCAGCTCATTAACCAGTCAGCTGCGCTTCCTACCGGAGTGGTGGCCTGTCAGAACAGCACCGGCTCGTGCGGCTTCGGGGGGATCCCCAACCCCCGGCGAAAAGGGAGCAGTAGAGTTCGGTGAAGCGGCGGCGCCCCCTTTGGAATTCGGAACATCGCACCCGACAGCGACGGCGTCCGCTACAGGAACCAGCGGCGCTGACAGGCCTCGCCACTGAGCCGAAAGCGCGGGGGATAACATCAGTCCTGCAGGCAAATAGAAGGAGGCACCCTTTACTACTTTTTTTTTTTTAGCCAAACACTAATATATTAGTGTATGCCCTGTTTTCTGTTGCTTTATGGAAATGGAATATGCCGACAATACTGTATATTGAAATAAAATATATTAACAAGATGTTGGGCAAATGCACGAATCATTGCCATTTTTGGATATTGCAGTATATATGTGTATTTTTGTAAATAAACTGCTGTAAAATATATTTTTCATTGTATATTTTTTTAAAGGTCCCCTTAAGCACAATATATTGCAGCTGTTATATTTCTGTAAGGTTCATTGTACTCAGGTACTAATAGCCGAAGTGTGGGACGCTCCACGCTCCTTGTTCCATGTCCTCCAAGGAAGTATCTGGGCTATGGCGGATGATAAACGTCTCACACATGCGCCCCAGAACACAAGGAGGATTTAAAGCCAGCAAATAGAAGCTGGGAGTCACAAAGAGACAATTGCCTTGAATAAAACTCTGAAAACTTTACACAGAGGAAAAATTACTGTTCATACCGTGTGAACAACGATTCAATAAAAATGGTTTTGCATTACCAAATGCCGAGGTGCAAAGTTTTATTCTTTCATACTACTTGCAATGATAAAATGCCAGCAAAGGCATCTTGAGTCTGTCCCTTTTACGTCATTCTAACAAACGCAACAGACAACCGTGAACACCAAAGATTTTGCTATCTGAATAAAATGTCCCACCCCGAGATGCACATATAACATACAAGAAAAAAAAGGTGACTTAATTACATAAATGTATCACACTAATCCCAGTGCCCTTGAATGCTTGGTGTAGTTGGAATCAGTTAAATACATCACTGTCTGGGGTCTTTCATATTATTTCAGTGTGTGTTTTTGATTGACCCAGACAGCTTTTGGGTGCGATGACGGATATATGAAATATTTAAAGGAGTTTCTGTTAACCTACTTTTTACAATGGCTGGTAATTGGGGGTTTGCGGTCGAAAGCAAGGAAAAACTTAATTAACTCCAAAGCAGATTGCAGAGTACATCTTTCCAGAGGCTGTACATATTGAACAGATAAAGTCTTTTAGTGTTTATTCCCAATTATAAACATAAATGTCAGTTTTTACATTGCGTTGGTACTTCTTTCATTAGGCGCAGTGGCCTCAGGTTTGTATGCTCCAAAGGAAATAGGTTGAAGAAAAATTAGGTCATATATACACATACACATACACATATATACCTCTGGATGCTTAATGCCATTGCACAAGCTATTTGGGGTTAACCGATGCACACTATGCCAAGTATTCAATGTCATTAATCAGTATGATGCTTTTCAGTAATCAAGGCTTTTTTAAATTTTTTGTGTGTTGCACTTTAGAACTTAGTTTTAGTTTTAGTTTACGTTGGATCAGTAGCTCATCTTTTTGCTTGTGCATTTTCTATTTGAATTTGTGTGTTGCATTTCAGAATCACCTTGTGGCTCTGAAGTGCAACTATGTAGTGTGGTGCAAACGGACACAAAAAAAGCTTCCTTTTTTAAATATTTTTTACATTGACTCACAGAATAATGCGAAAAATACTTATGGCTTTTAAAAGTCATGAATGTTTAATGCATATGTCGTTTTATCATACATGCATGCATACGTACATACAGGGCTTTACTCTGTGAGTTAACCACTCCCTTTAATTTCCTGTCCCTATCATACAAGATACTTCACCAAACAGAAGTTGCCCCACACTTTCCGCCGCAGCTGAGACGCTTTAATCTACAAACCGAGAAACTGCTGTGTTCTGCAAAAGATATCAATACAATAACGATCAACTGGGTATTCTGAGATGAATAACAGCATGGCACTACCGGACACCTGCCTGACAGGAAATCACCCAATATATCTCTTTTTTTCTTCCGTCATGTTTGTGGTTTTCATACTAGCTCTGCCGTTGAACATAACCGTCCTGTACATATTGATCTTTAAATTCAGGTTCTGGAGGGGCAACGGTGTCTTCCTGCTCAACCTGGTCCTGGCCGACCTATTGCTCCTGGTCTGCTTGCCGGTGAAATCCTCTGCCTTCCTGCAAGGCTTCAGACGGAGCGAAGACAAGGCGGTCTGCAAGACCATGCTCTTCATGCTGTTCCTGAACCGAGGGGCGAGCATCGCCTTCCTGACGGTCATCTCCGTCGACCGCTACTTCAACGTGGTCCACCCCGCGAAGAAGAACGTCCTCAAAGTCCTGAAGAGGTCGCCACAAATTTCGGCGCTCATCTGGGTGCTCCTGCTCCCCCTGACCCTCCCCACCATGCTAAAGGCGTTTGAGTGCTGCAACAGCCACGGGCGCCAGGCGGACCATTTCACCGACACCTTGAGGGAGATCGTGTTCTTCACTCAGATCCTCATCCCTTTCATTGTCCTGGTCTTCTGCACCGTGCAGATTGTGCAGAGGCTGAAGAGGAAGACGGTGGGCGACAGAACCAAGCTTCGCCGGGCCGTGTTTCTGGTCACCTCCGTCGTGCTGGTTTTCTCCGTCTGCTTCCTGCCGTGCACCATAGCCAGAATGGTGCTGCTGATCGTCAGAGTCCAAGACATGGCCACAGCAGAAGAGGTAACGGTTCAAGTGTACGACGGGCTCATGTGCTTCTCATACATGGACTGCTTGCTGGACCCGCTCGTGTACTGCTTCTGCAGTTCACGTTTCAAGAAACTGTACACATCAAACATCTGCCCGTTTCTTCTGACCAAGAAAAAACCCAAAGCTGTGACATCACAGACCGCAGTCACAGCTTGTACAAAGATCTAGATAAAGGAGCGTCACTTCCAACCTCGCTATGTTCATCTCTTCGTCCGAATACTTCAGTGCACTTAAAATGCTCCTGTAATACTACAGAGCAAACTGGACTTTTTCAGTAAGAAAAATATGTTACATTTATATCTTACATTGTTTCAAATATGAATTCCCTCATTTTAATTTGGATTAAATGTTGGTATGGAACAGTTTTGTTGCTGTTGACTGACAGCGAAATTAAGTGAACTATAACTTAGGTTGTTAGATCGGTATTGTACGCTTTTTATGATGTGATCTTATGAAAATACCTGATTTCCAGCATTTTATTCCATGAATATTCATTGGAAGACATTCTTTTTGCAAACAAATCTGTGAAAAATACAACAAGCTTATTTCTACAACAATCTGTTTAAATCATCTGTTTAAATAAATCATTTGAATGTCAAAATGATACCGTCTGGAAAGTATTTCAAAGTTTGTGAAATCTGGCTATGTTCATCCGTGACAGACCCACATGCTACTGCCAGAAAATACACGGAAGATACCTGACCTAAAAAATGATGATATGAACTATAAAAACAGTAGTGTGTAATGGCAGATGAGCCATCTCATATTTTCATTTCAAAAATTTAGGTAGCCAAAGGCCAGGTTTACTATTTTTTTGTACATACAAACCACTATCTTTACCAAAGAAATCAGTAGAAATATTGTATTCGCTTTAATATGTTTATGAACTCTTCAAAAGGGGAACGCCCATAATGCTACCTCACAAACACACATGTATCAATATGGTCAGCTGAATGGTTTAATGAGCTCTAATGTAATGTTTTAGAATTTACGCCTATTACTTGGTAACATGTAAAGCTTTCTTATCAATAGCTATTACTTTTTTGAGGTATCAAAATTGAGGCTGAAGATATAGCCCATATAAGCACTGGGGCAGTTTCACAGCTAAATAAATTTCCACGGCTACTCATTTATGTTTTACATTTACATTTTACATATTTAGGTGGATATGCTCTTGTGTGAATATGGTTATGGAGTACCTTCTACTTCATTTGCTGTTGTACAAATCAGGCTGGGAGGATAATAAAACAATAAATTCTACAGCACATATTTACTTTGCAAAGCCTGCGATAGCCCTGCAGAAGCTGGGCTGCAGGGTATCTCTCAATCTCGATGCGATACCCTTTGAGACGTATGCAGATCTCTATCTTTTCCTCATCTGCCTGTCCAGCAAACCCAAGTCACGCAGATTTCAGAGGTATTGTCGATGGTGTCTTCTGGCATTATCTGGATCATCTTGGTTTCCCTCTTTGATGAGTAATGGCCTATTTTGCACATTTACTCAGATTTAAAGCAGAACTGGCCTACATTGTTGGAAGGGTGAAGGGTATTTGGTCCATGACATTGAAAGCTAGTTCTCAGACTTTTTCAGACAGTTTTATATGTAGTGAAATGTTACATCTTTAATACATAAAGGGTATATATCAGTTTAACATAGATTAATTGACCCAAACAATGATCCCCAGATTTAGGATCATGGTATAACATGCAAGTACTGAGAGAATTAATAAATGGGCTGAACTTCTTCCATTACTTGACATTACCTTAGATTCTATAGAACAGTTTAAGGATTAACCGGTAATGCAAAAGCATTACATTACAATCACATAGAGCGTTATAAATACTTTATGTGTGCAGTATTCCTAGATCTGTGAACCTCAGGTCAGATCTATCCCAGGAGGCGACATAATGCATACACACATTGTTTTGTATGGTTGTAATGAATGTATTTTGAAGAGCTCAATGTGCAGTCATGAAGAGGCTCTGTATTCCACAACATAACAGCTTAATGAGATGATAAGTAAAACATATAAAGAATTCATAATACTCTGTGTAATTATAATGTAATGCTTTTGTGATGCTCATGAATGCATAATGAATGCTTTATGAAAATATAATTAATGTAAATCGTTACCGATTAATCTTTTAAATGAGGTACACAGTAGCTTTACATAAGATTGACCAGAAAAGCTCCTGGGGCCACATGTATAAAAAGGTGCTGAGCAGAAAAATGCCCTCAGAAAGCCGCGTAAGGGAGTTTCCACGCAGAAATTCAGATGTATAAAATAACACGCGCTGTGAGAATCTGCGTACCTCTGCGCACGCTGGACACCGTATGTACGCAATGTTTGGCGTCAGTGTGATATGGTAGCATAGTGACCGAAAGGCAGAGGTAGAAAATGCAAAACTTTTTTAAAGCAGATTTCCGGCTTTCACCCTGAGCGTTCTTTTACACATTTTTTTATGCAGAGTTCTATACATATAGCCCCTGGTCATTCATTTATCTCTCAGTTATGTTTCCATAGTTCTTGTGCGCAGGCTTACTCTGGAACACCTTTAATATAGAATGCAAGTTTCCTAATGCTGAGTTGCAGAGAGGTGTAACTTATTTACATAATGAAGCAATAAACCGGAAGGCTTCATAACTCTGGAAATTATGGACTTCCCACGTACGTATTACAAAATCGTCCCAGTAATTTCAGATCGATGAACAATCTGTTCTTCCATTTCATAATTATGCAAGGTCATAGTGTTGGGAGAGACTAGTTTGTTTCCTCCCAATCGTCCTGCAGCCTAACAAACCGGTTTTGTCTAGCAAGGTAAATTTCGTAACACATCTAGAATGGTGATTTGAAAGGCATATTGTCAAACTAATTTCTCATTTCGACTTTACGTTTAAGTGTACTGCAGTATCACAGTCATCTTGTGTATTGTAAATCGTCGCAAATTTTATAATAAGGGCGTCTGCTAAATGACATAATTTACGATGGCGACGGATCGACATGAGACTCTGCAGCTCAGCAGAACTCGCCTGGGTTCATGAGAGTGAGAAGTCTGTTCTGTTCCTGGACCACTCTTTGGAGGAGGTCCACGTGCTGCTGAACCAACAGGTCCTGTTGCCCGGGGCTCTGCACACAAAAAAAAAAATACAAAAGAGCACCTTCTCACGGCGACATTCATACCTGCACTACAGTGCCTCGGGGGTCAAGGGTAACAGGGCCATAGTTGACATATTTTCACAGTGCGAGAAAATGTTCTTCAAACACTTTCTACATCATACCCGACTGGCTGCCATGAACATTTTCTTGCACGGGCCAAATCTCTCGGCCATTTTTACAGTACAAAAACATTCGGAAAGGTGCAATGAGGCTCATTTTGCCAGGCGTAACAAATCTACCAGGTTCCCAACAAATGTGAGCTTATGTAAGAGCGAGGCGCATGGTACTGCTCATAAGCTCATTTATACATACAGCAGGTAGATGGTCTTAATCAGGCTTTGTGGAGCTCACTTCTACAGACAGCAAATAAAAATCAGGCCTTCTGAGAGCCATGGCCGGTCATACGACATTTCAGTGTTTTACTGCCACCTAGCAGAGAACTATTATAACTGCAATTTTATAGAAGGAAAGTGGCTATTACCTTGGAAAAAAACGCTCAATTTATTGGGTAAGAGGGTCCTATCACTGTTTCTTACTAAAGCAGCAACACAAGTAAGGACCTCCCTACTGACCTGCAGAAGTGATGTCTGTGGCCTCGTATGTTGGAAAGACGGGTTGTCTCTGGCCTCCGATGGCGTCCGCTGCCCCTGGTCCACTGGACAGTTTATTAAATAAGGCAAAGAGAGTGGCCTCGTTCTGGGATTATTTTCCTGAGGGTCCTTCGGAAGCTGATGGTTTTCCATGCCACGGCCTGCAAGGCCCTGAACGTAAGGGTTGGCGTTTATTCTCAAACAACTGTCCAGAGAAGCCAGCAGGGGCTGGATGGCCCCGTCTCCGCTGCCCGGAAACGCTTCCGATTCAGACGGGACGATGACTGCCGTCCATTGCCTCGAGCGACTTTTATCGCGCGGTATTTCTGCAGACATTATTTTGTTAGCGTGATGATGAGGAGGGTTGGGGGATGAAGGGAGGTTGTAACGGCAGCCCTATGTACGCCGACTCGTCACCGCACCCGTCTTCATCCCTCCTGTCTTCGTCATGCTTAAGTCACGAGGGGATTACTGAAAAAAAGTAGAGGAATATGTTTTTAAAGTATTGACACACACAAAATAAACGTATAATTTTCTGAATTTGCTATGGCCACCAGCAAATTGGTGGTCTCTGTTGCTATTGTTTTTTTTCTACCTCGTAGAGCAGTGCTCCCCAACCCTGTTCCTGGAGAGCTACCATCCTGTAGGTTTTCATTTCAACCCTAATTTAGCACACCTGATTCTACTAATTAGCAGCCCATCAAGATCTCCAGCTGTTGAATGAGATGCACTTTGTTAGGGTTGGAGTGAAAACCTACAGGACGGTAGATCTCCAGGAAGAGGATTGGGGACGTGGAGCCTGACTGCCTGCCTCACAGTCATCCCCTATACTTGCATGCTTGTATTGCCCTCAGCATTGCCTCCTCCCTCCACAGACGTCTCTTTTAGTCCTTGTTCATCTGTAAAAATGTTCAACAATGAATTGCTGCACTCTTCTCTCCATTGTTCTAATAATCTATTATGTGAACAATGTGTTTGATGACACGAGCTAAATTATAAGTATAAAATTAGCATTTAAAAAAAAAATGTCTATGTCTCAATTTTTCCAAAAAATGCTAACTTGAAGATTCCTATATTACTGATGACATAGAATAATTTCATTTTGAGCGGACTCATATTACAACATTAATTTTAGTCTTGAAAATCCAACATCAACGTGTCACTGAAAATTAAAAAATAAGATCAGAAACTAGATCAGAGATCTGAAACCAAAATATACATTCATTATTTCAAATTCAATAAATCATGAATTTCATAAAGTGAACGTCAATGTCCAGAATTTTAGCAGCCGTGCTCTGAACAGCTTTCTATGCAAACCCGTTTCCACCACATAAAAAAAAACTGCGACTTTGTTTATCAGAATTATGACTCTCAGAATTGTGTCTTTTTATCTTGGAATTCTAACTTTTATGTTCTCAGAATTGTGCGTTTATTTCTCGGAATTATGACTATTTTTCGCAGGTATTCAAATGGATCTGGTCCATATCTGGCATTCCGACTCGTCTCAGTTTCAAAAACATACCAAAAAAACCTACTCTTCAAAAGGGTTATGTGGATGTAATACACTTTCAAGTAGGCTACATCATGTTGTAAGATTGAGTAAAAAGTTGTGGTTGGCTAGGCAGGTAGCCAGATAACCAGCACTGTAGCGCGCTAATTTTACGGTAAGAGGTATATCTGCCTAGCTAGCCAGACAGATAAGTAAGTAGACACATAATACAAATTAAAAGCTAACTGACGACCTGTGTGTATTTGCTTATTTTTTCACGTTGAATGTGTAGGCCTAAATGACAATAGGCTACTACTGAGTCCGGACAAAATGTCAATCGATGTGCCACATCGACAGGTGGCTTCCTGTCCTGGTAAGAGGCGAAATCTGTCTCAGTCGGCTGAAGTTGAGTAGAGGTATGCAGGAGTCGGACCTCCTCCGCCCCGTTAAAAATAAAATGGACAAAAACCATGCCCATTATTAAACTGCTATCCCCTTTGCTTCAATGCCACAGTCATATGCACATCCTCGAAATGGACCACAAAGTTATTATGACGTTGTTTGACTGTATTAAGAACGTCCTGAAAACATCATTTTGACGTTAAGAAACACGTCCCCGGGACATCAATGGAACCCTACAAAATAACGCCTGGAGAACGTAAATTTTCAACGTTGTGTTCCATTTAGAGGACGTCCACAGGACGTCATTTTATGGTCCTATAACAGTATTAAGAACGTCCTGAAAACGTCGTTTTGACGTTAAGAAAAACGTCCCCGGGACAATAGTGGAACCCTACAAAATAATGTCTGGAGAACGTTAATTTTCAACGTCCTGATAACGTTGTGTTCCATTTAGAGGACGTCCACTGGACGTAATTTTATGGTCCTATAACAGTATTAAGAACGTCCTGAAAACGTCGTTTTGACGTTAAGAAAAACGTCCGCAGGACAACAGTGGAACCCTACAAAATAACGTCCGGAGAACGTTAATTTCCAACGTCCTAATTACTTTGTGGTCCATTTAGAGGACGTCCTCAGGACGTAATTTTGTTATCTGGGATCCCCATACAGTCTATGGTTATTATACCCTACGTATGGTGTCATTACTAGACTATTGATTAGTTTGAAGTAATATCACGTATACTTGCAATTATTAGGCTATTAGCCCGGCAGAAATAGACAATATTTGCTTATAAACACGTCTAATCCAAGCAGAAACTACGAAAATGATGCGTCAAAGAACAAAGCATGCTGCGATGTCAGTCAGACCCCTCTGCCAGTAACAAGACTGATCTTCCCAAATTATAAATGATTTGGACACACAAGAATGCTTGAAATATGTTTTTTTGTTACTTTTCAGCACATACGTATAATACACACAATACATACAGTAACTCCGTTTTTCAAGCTCTAAACAGTAACAATATGTTTGTAAAAAAAAAGAAAAGAAACTCTCTTAACAACATAATTCCTTCAACAGCAACAGCGTGAGCTTTTCTTTGTTTCATTTTATGTTTTCCATTCTCCTAGTGCATAGAGTCGTTACAAATCAGCGGTTGGCGCTGTGCTCACTGCACACTGGCCTGTTGCAATTTTCGCAGCCACATCTTGTTTTATGGTCAGTAGCAGCCTTTGGAACTTGGGGAAGCCTTCTGCACGCTTCCGAATCAGTGGGAAAACAAGCTCTTTGCTAAGCTTCTTGATGTGCTTCTTGAAGCTTCAGGGTGCTGTGCCTTGAAGATGGTATAGGCATTCAATGTGGCAATCTGATCTGGTCCACTCTGATTTTCGTGCGGTTGTAATACTGTGTCACAGTGGACAAGCAGCTGGTGTCATCCCGAGACAGATGCAAGTTCTTAGCAAAGAGCTTGTGATTCCACTGATTCGGAAGCGTGCAGAAGGTTGCCAAACCTCCAAAGGCCTGTGAAGGAGGCAATGGCAAGATGCAGGGTGATGCCAGTCAGTATCCAGTCACAAGAGGAGAACACCAGACAGGGCCAAAAGAAAAGGAAGAGGTGTAAGCTTTGCCCAACTGCTACTGACCATAAAACAAGATGTGGCTATGAAATTTGCAACAGGCCAGTCTGCAGTGAGCACAGCGCCAACCGCATGATTTGTAACGACTATGCATTAGGAGAATGGAAAACATAAAGAAAAGCTAAAGAAATAAAACAAAGAAAAGCTCACGCTGTTGCTGTTGAAGGAATTATGTTGTTAAGAGAGTTTCTTTGTTTTTTTACAAACATATTGTTATTGTTTAGAGCTTGAAAAATGGAGTTACTGTATGTACTGTGTGTATGATATGTGCTGAAAAGTAACAAGAAACATATTTCAAGCATTCTTGTGTGTCCAAACCATTTATAATTCTTTTAACAAAATAACTATAGCATAGCCACACACACACACACCCAAACACACATACACACACACACACATGCAGGGACACACACTTGAGCAGGGGCATGCACACTCACGTCTAGTAACACATGGGAAAAAGTACTTTTAAAGATCAAAACAAGATAATTAAAGAATTTCTGTATCACTACATAATGAAAATAATTAAATAAAATATTAAATAAAATAATCTCAGAGATATAGCAAAAACCCACTCAGCCATACATCAAATAACATTGGAAATTAATATGGGTCCTTTATGACCCATGTTGTCAAATTTGGGGTAGTAATACAAAAATTATTTTTATTCAAAACCTGAGGAAGAAAGAATAAATATGATGATTTGTGATAATCAAAAACAAGATAATTAATGAATACCTGGAATATCAAATGAGTAGATTAATTAATTAAAAAGAGGTAACAAAGAGACCCTCAGCGATGCATCAAATTCCATAGGAACTGAATATGGGTCCATTTGGACCCATGTCATGCGTTCTAGGGATATTCAACATGTTGTGCATTCTAGGGTTAAGCTTAAACTTTTATGTCAGAAATAGCTCTGCATGCCATGAAGAATCCATATTCACATTGTAAATATATTACAATAAGCACAAAGAAAGAGGTAACAAAATTGTTTAACTGAACAAATTAAAGATTGAAATTAATCAATAGGTTCCTAATTGGTGAAAGTGTGGACACCCCCTGGCCACTAAGACAAACCATGTGGTAGAATTCAAAGACAAAGAAAATGACAACGAGCCAAACCTGCATTGTTTTAATAAGTTTAAGGGAAAAATGACGAAAGAACCACGCGTTCAATAAACTAACTAGGAGCCTATTGATTAATCTCAATCTAATTTGATCAGTTAAAAAATTTGACCTCTTTTTACGTTGCCTAATTGTTGCAATAGAGCAAAATAAGCACAATGTGAATATGGGACTGTTATTCTTCATGGCATGCATAGCCATTTCGGACATAATGTGACTTAAGAGGGTAAACAATCCCTCTAAACATGAAACGCACCTAATTAAGAAAAATTGGGTCCATTTGGACCCATGTTGTGCATACTAGGGTTAAGAGGGTAAATGATCCCTTTAAACATGAAAAGCCCCAAAGAAAAATTAACAGCTTGTTAAAATTGTGGGATTTCAATTGTGGTTGGAATGAAAACCAGCATACACACAGGTCCCCTAGGACAGAGTTTGGGAATGACTGCATTAGACTACTCATATGAGACATTCATAAATCAAAGCAAGCAGAACAGAAAACTACACATTTTTTGTGATTTAATTGTGATTTATAATTTTTCAAGTTGTGTGTCAACATATTTTCAATCACATTTTTAAAAACATCAAATAGTTGAAACCCCAGTCCATGGGTTGCGAGGTCAAAGGTCTTCCACCTTGTCTTTCAGTTGACCAAAGGCTTTGTCTAGAATCTCCCTGTTAATGGAGAAAATAATATAAATTCAAAAGTATGAAAATTATAGCACTGTAATTGATATTAACTGTCACGCACTGCTCAAAGTGGATTGGTATACTACAGTACAGTATACTGCTACTTTTTAAAATATGGAACATAACTATAGTATATAATGATATGCTTTAAAATTGATTATGTGTGTACCCCAAAAAAACAATGAGTATTTCAATATATTAAATATTAAATGTCGCCTACCGTATCTCCATTAAGCTTCATATATATCAGTACCAGCCCGACTGTGTTAAATTTACCGTGGTAATGAAAGAGTAACCTCATCATACGGATACAAAATCATTTTGTATCATTTTTTCAACTTTTGTTGGATACAGTGCGTGTGGCTGGGAATGTCCACAGGAGTCGTATGGACGTCAGATGCTTTGCCTCGTCCTTTGTAGCCGTAGAGTAGCCTATTTTGTTCACTTGCTGCTTGGCTGGAATTGTTTTATACAAGGTAAAACTGTTTAATCTCAAGCACCTAGTGGCTGAATTAGCTATTACTGTATGCTGTACCGTGATACTTCCCATTGTAAAAGAGCGAAGTATATACAGTGGGTTGAAAAAGTATTCAGTCCCCTTAGACTTTTTCATATTTTACAAGGGGGCTGAAAACTTTTTCAACCCACTGTATAGGCCCTATGGCAATTCTTATTCATTTTGATTGTCAGTATATAAATATAATATAATATTTTTGTCTGGGCAGAAGTACATGTAGATTTGTAAAATGAGAATTAATACCAAAAGCATTACCTGTTATTACTGTCAATAACAGTAATAATGTTTTTTTTTAATAAACCACATAAATTAAATAATTGGCAAAGTTGTGTGGTTTAACAACTTCTCAAAAAAGGGCCAGTCTGCATTGAACTGTTCAAAATAACATGACTTCCCAATAAAAATATGATATTCCTGTCAGTCTCAGATAGAACATGATGATTGAACTGAATAAAAACTGAATTAAAATTATATGGTTCTATCTGCAAGTGTACCCCCATAAAAACACCACTCAGATTAGTCCAAGGTCCTTGAAACTTTGCCTGTTTAGTACCTTTCATTTCTGTTGTTATTGTTGTGTGTGTACCCTTTTGGGTTGTTTTTGGTGTTGTATATAAAAAAGAAAATGTAAACAAAATAAAAATATGAATTTTACAAATACTTACTTGAAGTCACCGAGCCTCCCAATAGCAATCTCTCGACTGAATCAAACGGACCTCCTCAAAAGGACTCAGCGTGGCAGCCAATTGACCAATGCTGTTTGCCAAATCAGAAGCCTCAGCTGAAATTGATAGGATAACATAAGATTGCAAAATTGTCTTTTGGTGAAGAAAAAGGATTAGACTGACTCCATTTACTATCATAGTTACTATCATAGGTATCATAGATACCCCAAGGACAAATTGAAGAGTGTTTTTCCTAAACTCACGCAGCCCACTTTTACTAATTTTGGGAAAATCTACATTTTTGTTTATTTTAAATTTTCATGCAAAAAACTCCACCAACTTAAAATAAACAAAAATTGTTGATTTTCTCAAATTTATTTTTGCATGAAACATCACATTTTTATGCTTAAATCCCTAAGAATAATAGTGTAAAATTAAAACCAAATATCTAACCACTTATCAGGAATATTATCAGGAAAATTATACCCACCTTGAAAACTATGGTTATATACTGGACTCAGTGAGGTTTGGAAAAACACTATTCAATTATTAGCACACATTCTACAATCATTTATAGGAACCACAATGGTCTTGGCCATGTCTTACAATATCTGCATATCTTAATTCCTTCTGTAACAGAGGTCTGAAGTATTTACAAAAGCTAGCATGGTCAGTTCTTTGAGCTTCAACTAATTGTGATTGATTTAAGATGGAATTATTTCAGCCTTTCTTGTTATTTACTTGTAACTGATTTATTCAGTGTGTGTGACAAAATATATATTTTACTTCCTTGCCATTACAAGCAGAGTATAATTATACCTACATATGGCTGAATATGGAGCATATGAATTTACCCTTTGCTAGTTTTGAACATATTGAAGAAATTTTGGATGTTTTCCCCGGCGTGACTCCAACTTGGTCCCCAATCTGTTGCTTTAGGTCTTGTCTGTCATTTCTGTTCACCCTCATATGCCACCAGTGAACCCAGGGACATATGGGGGGGGGGGGGGGGGGGTACAACAATAAATGGTAATAATAAAATAAATGAGTATCTGACTGAATTAACAATGGATGAGTGAACAGTGAATGGTGGTTAAATACTTCATATTTATAAATGGTAAGAGTATGAGATACCTTCTCTTCTTCCTACCAAAAGAGAGGGTTAGGATACTCTCCACTTCTTTGAATGCATGATTGGATGCAAAAGGACAGGGCTGGTCTGTGATGATGGAGGGGGATTGTGGGGAGAAGGTGTTCAGTGTGGTGGACATGGTAGGTAGCTCTGCAGGAGAAAGAAAAGCGGAGAGGTATTAAAAGTAATTTTAATCCCGTAAACTATACCAAAATGTAGCAAAGAAGCTAAATTTTTTTTCTGTGTATTATCAAAAACTAAAGCAAGGACAGACTTTCTTACCATCTAGTACATTAGTCAAACTAATCAGATATGAGTGGTAATTCCTGGCCAGGATTCAATCAACATTTGTACTTAACTTTGACTCACAATTAAATGCAAGTGTAACTGCAAGTGCAAACTCAAGCAGTTTAGTGAGTTCATTTTGATGATTACTAAACTGGCCAAAATGTGTTTGTGAAGAAAAACAGTTACGCATTTAATTAAGAGTTGCATTAAATTACAAGTTAAGTGCAAATGTTGCCTGAATCCATAGGCCCCTGTTAATATCCCAGTACTTATTAGTAACACAATGTCACAGTAATCACTCAAAGACCTAGTTAAATATACAGATCCTTTCCAAAAAATTTGAATATCATGGAAAAGTTTTTTTTTCTTCTATAATTCCATTCAAAAAGTGAAACTTTCATAGATTATAGATTCATTACACACAAAGTGAAATATTTCTAGCCTTTATTTGTTTCATTTTTCATAATGTTGGCTTACAGCTCCAGAAAACCCCCAAAACAGTATTTCAAGAAATTAGAATAGTGTGTCGAAAATCAGCATTTACTTCAGTTATTTCAGAGAATGAGTGGAGTGGCTTGACTCAAGGAATCCGACAGTTGTAGCCCATGTCCCAGACACGTCTGTACGTGGTGGTTTTTGAAGCACTGACTCCAGCCTCAGTCCACTCCCTCTGCATCTCCGCCAAATTTTGGAATCGTCTTTGCTTGACAATCCGCTGAAGCCTACGGTCATCTCTTTTGCTTGTGCACCTTCTCCTGCCACATTTTTCCCTTCCACTAAACTTTCTATTGATATGCTTGGACACTGCACTCTGTGAACAGCCAGCCTCCTTAGCGATGACCTTTTGTGGCTTACCCATCTTCTGGAGGGTGTCAATGATGGTCTTCTGGCCAATTGTCAAGTCTGCAGTCTTCCCCATACTGAACCAAACTGAGATAAACTTTGCAGGTGTTTTGAGTAAATTAGATGATAGTGTGACACTCAGTCTAAAACATTCATTCTCTGAAATAACTGAAGTAAATGCTGATTTTCGACACACTATTCTAATTTCTTGAAATACTGTTTTGGGGGTTTTCTGGAGCTGTAAGCCAAAATTATGAAAAATGAAACAAATAAAGGCTAGAAATATTACACTTTGTGTGTACTGAATCTATAATCTATGAAAGTTTCACTTTTTGAATGGAATTATGGAAAAAAAAAAACTTTTCCATGATATTCTAATTTTTTGGAAAGGATCTGTATGTGATTAAAATTATATATAAACAATATTAAAATCCTATAATTTTCCTTGGAAAATCTTACTCTTAATTGAACGATAAACTAATTAATTTTAACAAGTTAACAAGTTTAACAAGTAAAGGTAGCTCGAATAACTCACCTTACTCCCAATAAATCTTCTCGTCAAATTATCTTCAGTCTCCGATCACTTTATATAGCCTACCCCTCTCTCCGCAGGGAAGAACAGTCTTGTTATTGGCAGAGGCGTCTGACTGACATCGCAGCATTCTTTGTTCTTTGACGCATCATTTTCGTAGTTTCAGCGTTGGATTAGACGTGTTTATAAGCAAATATTGTCTATTTCTGCCGGCCTAATAGCCTAATAATTGCAAGTATACGTGATATTACTTCAAACGAATCAATAGTCTAGTAATAGGTAGACACCATAGGTAGGGTATAATAACCATAGACTGTATGGGGATGGTGGGGTCTGTTTCATTAAAGCAAAGGGGATAGCAGTTTAATAATGGGGATGGTTTTTGTCCATTTTTTTTTAACGGGGGGGGGGGGGGGGGTTCCTCCGTTAAATCGACCCCTGCGTACAACCACTACTCAACTTCAGCCGACTGAGACACATTTCGCTCATTTCGTCTCTTACCAGGACAGGAAGCCACCTGTCGATGTGGCACAACCATTGACATTTTGTCAGGACTAGTAGTAGCCTACTACTACTTTTTGTCAGAACAGTAGTAGCCTATTGCCATTTAGGCCTACACATTCAACATGAAAAATTAAGCAAATACACACAGGTCGTCAGTTAGCACATTTGGCGCTACACGTTTGTTATTCCAAAGAGAAAATTAAAATCAAACCATTTTTTTAATTTCGCTCATCCCTTTTTGACCATGGAAAAGAAAAACGCCTTGTATTTCAATTTTTGTATTTTAAAACGAAAATCAAATAACCACTCGTTTTTTGTTTTTTAATACCCGTTTCTGAAAGGAGAATCGAATGACCAAAAGATACAGGGACCGCCTAGGCCTACTTGTCTAAATCAGTGAAGCCTGTAGGCTATTATGTTATTCACAATAACTCGGTAGTGATATAAACATGCTAAATGCTAAAAAAAAATCGCTAGCAAAACAAGCCTTACCTTTGGATTTCCCTTAATGGATTAACGAATGATTGACTCATGTTTACATGTTTCCACAGTTTCCAAACGGCAGTGCACTGGAACGCACAGCGTTTCAGCCGTCGTTATTAGTTACAGTAACTGTAAACAATTCGCGACGCCCTGTGTTTATTAAAATATCAGATTATTATACTTTCTCCTTGGTGTATAACTTTGAATACGTGTGTGGTATATCATTGTAAGTGTTATTTTGAAATGTTTCATTAATTAACCACAATACTTGATACTGTGAAATCTTAAATGGTATAATTGTATTGCATGCTGTTGTGCAGAAATAAGCCTATTAGTAATTCAATAGCGCCAGAGGTAGACTACTAGTTTCGGCGGCGTCACAGATGCAAATACAAGTCACATTAGTGACTTTAACGGATATGTCCACAGCATATGTTGTTCTACAGTTTCTAATTTAATTTGCTGAAGTCTACCAAAACAATATTCAAGTGTGACCAACCGTGGCACAGCACCTGCACTTTATAATATTATAATAATAATAATAATAATAAGAAGAAGAAGAATATGAAGAAGAAAGAAAGAAATAACAGTCATGTGTTAATAAATTCTATAACAAGGTGCCACTCAACATAATGTGAATATATATGACTCTTGCAGAGGGGCACCATAAATTAATGAGAACAAATGACCATTCTATACTTAGCAAGCCCCGCCTACGGAGTGCTTACATTGTCACTTCAATTTATTTCAGGTGTGTCCTAGCAGTTTAGTGCATTGCTTTTGAGGATATGTGCTGTTTATCACTGAAAAGCATTTTGGCTATTTGAGATATGATCAGTAGGCATGAATCCCATTCCCATAGCTTTGCTGTGTTGGCTGAAAGATCTAATCACCAGCAAATCACACATAAGGCAACAGTAGACTGGGCCTAAAGTACAACTTAGTGACTTCCCTGAAAACAGCATACATTTAAGTGCTTATTGAGCATACTGTAGAAGGTGCTGACTTTAATCACTGCTAAGCTTCAACAGTCCCAGACGATGTATGATTCTACCAGTTACCCAGACTAAAGCAATGATTATTGGAAGGAACCATGTCTACGATACAACCTCACTTTTTTTTCCTTTTTTTTTTGGAAAACTAATTTTATTAAAATGGCAGTGGCCTCCTTTGATTTGTAATACATTATTTGTCATGGTTTGGCAGCCTCTTTATTATCGCCACGGTCGTTCTCTCTCGGAGTCGCATGAGGGCGCACTTGTGTTGCTTTTCCGCCGTCCGTGCCTTGCTTTTGCTTCCACTCAAGCGCCGACGCACCTGTTTTAGGTTCCTGCTAGCTATATAAGCTCTTTGCTTCCGTGTTCCGGTGCTTCTGTGTTATTTTCGCCACAACACTGTGCCGGTAAGGTATAGGACTTGGAGACTGCATTCCTTGTTGTTTCAAATAAGCAACGCAGTGTTACTCCGTTTAGAATCGAGTTAGGATTTTAGGATCATAGGATCTTTTCTGTTTCCTTTTTTCACTCGTTTCTCAGTCTCCTTTCTTTGTATTCCTCTCAGAGGAATTCCTTTGTTTATTTCTTTTTTCAGTTACCTCGTTTGTCTAAGCCTTTTTGTAGTACTAAGGGCTAGAGGTAATTTCTTCTCTTCTTTTTTGTTTTCTATCACTCGAGCCTACAAGTTTATTTCGCCCGATATTATTTTGGTCGCTATCATTTATCTTTATTTTTTATACCTCCGTCCACGCTCTCCGGTATTGAGAGTGAGAGCTATTTTCCTCAGTTTCTCTGCTCGGCTTTATCTCGAGCCTTCGCCCACGTATTCTGGGCTTATTTTCTGTTGGCGCTACGCCGGGAATTTGATTCCCCTGTTCTTTATTTTTTCCTCTCCATTCGCGGAATCCTTCCGCTCTTGTGATTTCTACACTGTAGATATTTTAAGATTCCCTCTCTGTCGCGTCTGGTCCTCCGAACCCGACTCCCCCTTTATAGAACACAGAAGCCTATATGGAGGGACCAGCGACACTGCAGGAAAGTAAGCGAGCACTGGTCGCCCAGAGCTCTGCCTGGCATTCTTTCCCTCCAGGACAGGCAACAGGCTATGCATGCTCAGCAGGAGCTATTGATGGATCAGCTGCGTTATCAGGGAGACTGTCTGCGGGATTTGGCGGACAGTCTCTGCGCACTGACTCTCGCTACTGCCCCCCCAGTCACACAAGCGCCCGTTAACCTCGTTCCCTTGCCCACTCCACTCATTACCAGGGAGCCCAAGTTCCAATTGCCGCTCCGTTATGGTGGTGAGCCAGGGAAATGTTGGGGTTTTTTAACACAGTGCCTAATTTTTTTTTAAGGCCCAGCCATCCCGGTTTGCTACCCAGGAGTTCCGGGGAGCATTTATCTTATCACTTCTCACCGGTACTGCTCTTTCGTGGGCTGACCCCTTAATTCGGGCTAATGCCCCTATAATGAACGATGCGAATAGGCTGATGGAGGAGATGGCGTTGGTCTTTGATCAGGGGGGTTCCTAGCGAGACTTAAAAGCATTCTTCCTCGGACCCCCTACACACATACATCTCTTTAATCCAAATAATAATTTAATACCAAACTCGACCTCCAGAACGCTTACAACCTGGTGCGCATATGTGAGGGGGATGAGTGGAAGACAGCATTTAACACTCACAGCGGACACTATGAGTACCGGGTCATGCCATTCAGGCCCACTTGCGCCCCATCCATGTTTCAGGCACTAGTTAATGATGTGCTCAGGGAGATGCTAGAGAAATTTGTATTTGTATTTGTTTATTTAGACGATATTCTGATTTTCTCTGCTAATCTTTCTGCGACAGATTTTAAAGAGCCTTTTAGAGGCCAAATTGTTTGTGAAGGCAGAAAAATGCCTATTTCATGCCAGCTCTGTCTCTTTTCTGGGGTTTATTGTAGCCAAGGGAATGGTCCAGATGGACCCTGAGTAAGTTTCCGCAGTTAAGAACTGGCCCCCTCCACTTTCTGTAAAACAGGTGCAGCGCTTTCTGGGCTTTGCAAATTTTTACCGGCGGTTCATCCGTAATTTTAGTGCAGCAGCTGCTCCCATCACAGCTCTCACTAAGAAAACATCACTCTCACAGTTCTGGTGGAATCCTAAGGCTGAGGCGGCTTTCACGGAGCTAAAAAGAAGATTTAGCTCCGAACCTATACTCATAACTCCCAATCCCTCCCTCCCCTTTGTGGTAGAAGCGGATGCCTCGGAGTTGGGGGTAGGTGCCATCTTATCTCAGCATTCTCCGCTGGACCGAGAGAAATTATGATGTAGGAGACCGGGAGCTGTTGGCGATTAAATTGGCTTTGGAGGAGTGGCGCCATTGCTTAGAGGGAACTGAGCATCCTTTTACTGTATGGACGGATCACAAAAATCTTGAATAGGTTCAACAAGCCAAGAGGCGTAACTCCCGACAAGCCCGGTGGGCATAATTCAATTTCCTGATCACGTACCGACCCGGGTCGAAGAACATTAAGCTGGACGCGCTTTCTCGCATTTATGACCGCGCTGACAGAAACCCGCGCCCGGAATCCATCGTACCTGCCACTCAAATTTTAGCCCCGGTTATGTGGGAAATCGAGGTGACCGTTCAAAGGACTTTGCGTTCTGATCCAGGCCCAGGCGGGGGTCCGCCTCACTGCCTTTTGTCCCTTCTCGGGTTAGGTCCCGGGTTCTCCAATGGGGTCACTCCTCTCAGCTAGCGGCCCATCCAGGCGTCCACCGGACCAGGGAATTTTTGTCTCGATGTTTTTGGTAGCCTAACATGGAAAAAGACGTGCAGGAATTTGTCTCCGCCTGTTCAGTCTGTGCCCGCAGCAAGGGTTCACGACTCTCACCCTCGGGTCTTCTGTGCCCCCTACCCATCCCCAGCCATCCTTGGAGTCACGTCACTCTCGACTTTATCACCGGGTTGATAAACCTTGGATGATTTTAGTGGTTGTAGACAGATTTTCCAAGGTGGCTCACTTTATCGCGCTACCCAAACTGCCTTCAGCACCAGAGACAGCGCAGCTGATGGTTGTTTAGAGTGCACAGTCTCCCCCTAGACATGGTGTCAGTTCGCCGCCAGGTTGTGGTGCTCCTTTTGTCTTCCGGCTTTCATCCGGAGAACAATGGACAGACGGAGCATACTAACCAGACCTCGGAGAGCACCCTTCTGTGTTTAGCCGCCTCCAACCCCACATCCTGGAGTCGCCACCTCGCCTGGGCGGAGTACGCCCATAACACGCTGCGCAATGCCTCCACTGGTCTTTCTCCTTTTGAGGCTCAGCTGGGGTATCAACCCCCGTTATTTCCTGAGTTGGAGAGAGATGTGGAGGTACCATCCGCGGGGTCCTCCGTTTGGAGGTGTCGATGGGCAACGAGTGGGCTCTCCACGCGGGACCTGCCTTAGCAAACTTGCTCCACGTTTCGTGGGCCCATTCAAAATTATCCAGAGAATTAACCCGGTCACTGTGTTTTACAGCTCCCACGCTCCATGCGCATCCACCCCACTTTTCACGTCTCCCGGTTGAAGCCGGTGCTGGCGAGTGCCCTCACTCCGGTGGACAAACCGCCGCCCCGGGTTCGTGGAGGGAGGTCTGGCTTATGCCGTCCGGCGCATTTTGGCCGAAAGACGTGGGGGCAGAGGTTTCCAGTTTTTGGTTGACTGGGAGGGCTATGGCCCTGAGGGGCGCTGCTGGGTCCCCTCTAAGAACATTTTTGACCCAGAACTTGTTAGGGACTTCCGTAGAGATAAGCCTGAGGGATCGTCTGGGGTCGTCCCTTAGAGGGGGGGTCCTGTCATAGTTTGGCAGCCTCTCCACGGTTGTTCTCTCTCTGAGTCACGTGAGGGCGCACTGGTGTCGCTTTTCCGCCATCCGTGCCGTGCTTTTGCTTCCACTCAAGCACTCATCCGACGCACCTGTTTTATGTCCCTGCTGCCAATATAAGCTCTTTGCTTCCGTGTTCCGGTGCTTCTGTGTTATTGTCGCCACGACACTATGCCGGTAAGGTATAGGACTTGGAGACTGCATTCCTTGTTGTGTCAAATAAGCTCCGCAGTGTTACTCCGTTTAGAATCGAGTTAGGATTTTGATCATAGGATCTTTTCTGTAATAAAAAAAGAAATTTTCAAAATAAAAGAAAAAATTTTATACAGTTTTTATCCAGTTAACTCAGTAATCCTGCTTTGTAGTATAACCCTAACCCCTGGATTTACAGGGAGTAGCTCTAATTCACAATTTGATGTTAAAACAAAAATATTTTTCCAAAAATGTTGCCTTGGGATTTTCAGAATTTGTACATTTCCCAGCCATCAAATGTATGCAGCCTTCCCAGCCTTGCCTGAAATTGTTCTTTTTTTACTAGTTTTATTTAAGGTATCACTTAAATATTTAAGTATTTTCATTCCAAAATATTTCTAGTTTAGGATAACGAGTTTGAAAGGATAATTGAGAGTATTTTGGCTCACATTTATTACTAAAAAATAAAAAAAACTCAAGATCAACCTGCTGTCTAAATTGTATTAACATTGCTGCGTTTGCAAAGATGATATTGGCCTCTTTCAGTTAAATATTAAACTGTCAATGTTGACTTGAGACACAAAACAAACTTTTTTTCCCCAGTCAATTGTATGTCAGTCTTTCAACCACTCATAATTAGAAACCCTAAATATTCCTTTAATTTGTGATAACCACAGTAAACTGTTACAGAAATTACCTTTAGTTGTGTGTGTGTGTGTGCTTTGGGTGTGTGTGTGTGTGTGTGTGTGTGTGTGTGTGTGTGTGTGTGCGCGCGTGTGCATGCACGTGTGTATGTGTGTGTGTGTGTGTGTGTGAGCGAGAGAGAGTTTTGGAACTATACACTTTGGCAATATCTACTGCATTTTGTATTTCCTGCCAATAAAGCATTTTTGGAATTGGAAATGGAATTTGTAGAGAGAAAGAGAGAGAAAGAGTAAGAGAGAGAGAGCATATTGTGTATGTGTGTGTACAAACCCCTATGTTTCAGTGAGTTTTAATTTGTCTTCATGGTCAAAATGCTAAATCAAAAACAATGACAAACTCTGCCAATAAACTCCACCAATTTACCAACGAATCAGATCCTGTAAGTCAAGGGTCTAAAATAAAGTTGTTTGGGGGGGGGGGGGGGTCAAAGGTCATTTAGAAACCACATTTGACCTCTTGCCCTTTGTCCTTGTTAGGGCAATGATTGACTGATTATTGATGTCCATCTAGTTATTTGCCTTACTGTCTTGACTAACAAAAGCACATCACACAGTTGCAGGAGTGTATACGCTGCCTGTCAGTGCCACATCATGAAACCTTACAGCTCTGCTCTCTTACTCTGCAACCTCCTCTCTGCTGGTAAGCACATTTTGGCCTGTGACAAAACTAATTAAACTGTCATCAAAGAAGACTTGAAAATACTCATGATTTTTCTGTTAAAGTCGTGATTTGTTACCTACTGGGGAAAATGCGTTCATCAAGACGGGTTTCATTTTTAATGTATATCTTATTGATTACACAATATGTGTATCCATTCCCCATTATACGGTGTAGCCTACATTAATTACATTTGAAAGAATCTGTAAATAGTATTATGATGAAGTTATTACGTTTGCATTTCTTCTTTTCGTTGAAAGAAATACATTGATAGTCTTGACTAGTCTTGTTTCAATTACTCTCTCTTTGTAACTGAACGGACATTCTCTCAACACTTCAGAACATTAGTTTCAATCACTGAAGATGTTTCCTTAAATTCCTTATTTCCTGAATCAACATGTTAATGTGGTCAGATTGGGAACAAACTCAATCAACTGGTATGTAGGATACTTACCCACCTAAAAAATATTGCTACCCAGAACATTCCCAGAATGTTTGGTGAACATTCCCAACACATACATTTATTTAGTTTCTTGGATGTCCCTTGACTATCTTTTTTGTCACAATGAATGTTGCCACAATAGCCTCAGAATGTCAGCAATGTTGTCATTTCAGTCAAAATATAATTTTTAATTATGTATGGGGATTCCTGTGTATTTACTCTGGAAATGTATAATAATGCTCAATAAATTTCATACTTACATTCTGAAAACCTTATTGGCACGTACCACCGTAAATGTTTTTTTTTTTCATGGTTAGATGATAATCTTCAAGGCATATGGATAGTAGAGTTGCATGTATGGCCTGTTTTCCCTGAGACCTTTTGGAATGATAAATATATGCTAAGACTATTTGAGAATTTTCTCCTCATAGTATAATTCACATCCAACTGGGAATCTAGTCAGAATGCTCTTGTTATCTATATAGATTCCTTTTAGTCTTGACTTCTTGGTGGGTTTTGCTCTGTCTTTAGGAAAAGTTCAAATTGCATTGAAGTCGGCCATTTTAAAGACCACATGAAACAGTGTGTACTCCGGCATAGACACTGCATTAGAGCAATGACCCACGAATCCTTGTCTTGTTGACAAGGCTGTGGTGTCCCATGCAATACTGTACTATGCTGTGAGGCAACATGTACGGGCCCATTTGTTTCAGATTAAACTAGAACAAGGGCACTGGCTAGGTTGCAGTCATTCCTTAATGCATGTATTTGCACACACAGCCGTGGATATGGATTTAACACTAGTTGGGGGGGCAGGGGCTGGGTTGGGGTAGGGGTACTGTTTAAGCAGTGCTGAACACCATGATTTGTATTTATCAACTTAGTTATTTTTTTTTCTATTCTTATAAACAAATGGGCACAAAGTAGTTTGCTGGCAAAGTAACATATGCAGCAAGATTTACCGCAAGGTAGTTTTCGGATGGCCTTTTTGCTGCCCTTTCCCCAGGAAGTGCATTGCATAGTTGATTGGGATTTCACATTTTTGTGCTCTTTTGTAAATACACTTTGTTCATGTACATTTTATGTATGTACGTGAATACTGCTTTCGTTTTTTAGTGTTTGCAGGTGTATTAGACGAATACAGCAAGACAGAAGGGGCATGGATCTTATCTTTCACAAAAACGAAATATTTGGACTCCACAGTTTCTGAATGTGCCAACCATTGCAATAACGAATCAGCTTTCACTTGCAGGTATGTGAAACATTTCACCTGGATTTCGCTGTTACCTCATGATTAGTGTCTTCATTATTGGAATTGGGAATGTACAGGATACTAATAATGCACCTCATAGGACTACTTTACTTCACTACTTTAAACTGTAGTGTATTCATCAAATCCAAGTGCTATTTATAGTTATCAAAGAAAAAAAAAAAAGATGGAGTTCTTTGGATAATGTTGAACCCGCTGAAGGTTGCCCAGATCAGTTGATTGACCATGCGTATTTGTAACTCAGCACTGCATTTTATTTTGTATAAAAAACCAGGATCTATGATCATCTGCCAATAACAGTATAAATGAGTATCCAGTATGCTTCAACAGTAGTAACAATAACTAAAGGGCAGGAGTGAAGGTGAATCATTTTTTCAGTGACCATTCACTTGCACTTCCATAGGTCTTTTGTGCACACTGAAAAGGATCAAGAATGTGTGACCATACCGGAAAACTCCAAAACAGACATATTGATGAGAAGATGGGCGTGGTCTTGTATGAAAAGAAGGGTGAGTCGACACAAAGTGGACGGGACGGGCTCTGTTAGAACGACCCTGGCGTGTTTCATGGAGTACTTTGCCTTGTGTAACAGACAAATATGTGCTGTCGTGTTTCACCATTCATCTCAGATAAGAGACACCTCACTAATGCTTGAGCATATCCAGGGTCACCCCATGACTCTGTTCCGTCAAAAGCCGCCTTGATAATTCACTTCCTGTTTAGGCCTGAAATGCAGGATAATTATGTAAGTCACCAAAAATATGTGTGGCATTCACCAAATATGTGCTGTGTTCACCAGTAACCATAACTTTATTGCAGTGGAAGTGGTTTTGTAATTGTACGTGTAGAAATTGACCAGCATACATTTGCCCTAACAAATAATGATTTATGATAATATATGGTGTCCTGTTGGGTTTACACCACATTTATTTAGATATGGTGCAAGCATAACATCACATCTAAACATCTGTAATGTCAATACCAATTTAGCCATTCAATAGGGCATTTAATCAAGGGCTTGATAAACTTCTATATGTATACAAAGTATAACTTGGGCAGAGAAACATTACAATTAGGAAGGATATATTGAGAGATTTATGTAAATCTGACTAGTAAAAACTACTTATTTAAATGTATTTTTTTTATGGATGGTCCTTAAATGTAACAAGCTTTCCTCTAACCTGCAGCAGGGCTTCTGGATAATATTTAACCTTCCTAAAATTGACAGTTTGATGTTCTAGCATATGCTAGTAACAAGCCCAAGGGGTGAAACAGATTAAATAAACAACTCGACGTTTGCATTGGTGAAGAAAATCTCAAAGGGATGACTTTTTCGGTCGGCGTCCAGCTTGATGTTTCTCTCAAATCACACGCCGTGTTTGTAAAACGATTCAAAGACTTCTTGACCCGAAAGACCTTCTGCTGTTGAGGACATGCAAAGAGTAGCATTTTGCTGTGTATCTCCTTACTCCTTGACATCCTGTATACAGTACCTTACTGCTTTTTTTCCATTCAGATTTCTTACGTGAATGCAAGGAGGGGCACTGGGACAGACTACAGAGGGACAAAATCCAAAACAAAGACAGGGAAGAACTTGCCAGAAATGGGGGTCAACCTTCCCACATAAGCCCAAGTAATGCATTGTTCCTTTTTAATTTACCTTCCTCAGTGAAACCCCCCCCCCCCCCCCTGCCCCTGCCCCTCTCTCTCTCTCTCTCTCTCTCTCTCTCTCCAACCTTAAAGGGAGGTGTGTATTGTTTATTTTTTATATAGTAAGATAAATACATGTGCAAAAACAAACAGAAGAAGCAATGACAATTTTTCACATTGTCAAAAACCTCAATGGGCACATGACTCATCATCTCACGGCTTCACACCTCTTCAGACTCTACCTTGACTGATATACTACTCTAGGACCTTTTCTCATGGTAACTTATTCCCTTGTGTTTTCTTGTCTAACTGTTTGTTATAGTTTATAACACTATTTAGAATAGAATTATAGTATAGCTGATTTACCCACAGCTTTCTGTGAACTACATTCAATGTTCATTACTAGGGATAGCTGCTACGTTATGTGAAGGATGTGCTTTGTCTTATCTGTTCTGTAGTTACTTCGATGACCTTTCTGTATGCACTTATTGTATGTCGCTTTGGGTGAAAGCGTCTGCTAAATGACTGTGATGTAATGTAATGGCTTGCAGCATCACGCCGGAAAAGCATCCCAACGCTGGTCTGGAGTCCAACTTCTGCAGGGAACCCGGTACGCAGACGGCACAGGGCCCTGGTGCTACACTACCGACGCGTCTACAAGATGGGAACACTGCGGTATCCCAGACTGCAACGGTATGGCCGCTTCTCATCCACGGCAGAGCCGTTAAACGTCTGAGCCGAACAAAGCCAGTCGGTCATTCTCGCCATGAATAAAGCAACGAGGGGCCGATTTTCCTCAAACAGCCTAAGTAGCACAGAGCTAGCAAACATACAGTGCCTGCTAGCGGCATGCTAGTGGCCATCCGTTAGCACAGCTAAA